>PVIC010022807.1:0-27377 GCA_004025085.1 Thryonomys swinderianus
CAAAAAAAAAAAAAAAAAAAAAAAAAAAAAAAAAAAGTACCAATAAAATCAATTAAAAAAAAAAGGGAGTCTCTGATGCGCGACCAGTACTGTCTTTGTATTCTTCCCTTAATATTTCCTTACACTTAACTTCGCCATTCACACTTGCCTGTATTGCATTTACTTCTTTAATGTCTGTCTTAGTCTCATCAGACTAGAAGCTGGATGAGCAACACAACTCGGTCATCACTAAATCTCTAGAACATACTACAAACCCAATGAATGTTTTGTGCAGAAATGCACACTTCGCTGTTTCTTAAACCCCCTTCTGCCTTCAAGTGGCATCCAAAGGTCCCCATCAGTGACTGCAAATATTGACAATTCATCAATGATAATAGTTAATATTTATTCAGTGCTTGCTATACTGTTGATTCAATTTTAAACACTTTACATTCAGTTATTTCATAACCACAAAAATACTTCTAGATAAGTGGAAAATGGAATCCAGAAAAGTTAAGTGGATAGCCCAACACAACACAAGACAATGAAATACAAACCCAACCACTGATTATAGACACCTGACTCTAGAGCCTGTGTTATGCATTACTCCTAACTAGAGATCATTTTCAAACAGATTCTCTGTTTGAGTTAATAAGCATGGTATAACACTGAATAAACAACAGGAAGATGTGAGTCACAACAATCTCCCTAGACCTTAACATGTACTGTAAGATGCTAGAGTTAGGACAGATAATTGCCTGTACTTGCTTTGAATTTTTTTCAAGATTTATGAAACATCTTAGGAACTTTAAACAAAATCATTTCTGATTTTCAGTCTGAAAAAAAAAAAAGTGAAAGAATGAGAAATGAAATTTGCATGTGTTTTCATGAAGGTAGTTGGTGTCTACTGTTTGAATAGAAGTTAATACTGTTACAATACTGTATGAAGTCCACAACACAATTTCTTACTATTACAAAGATTTTGGAAGCAAGAAATTCAGATTAGTAGGTGTAAAAAATTTTGTGATGATGGCTATTTCCAGAGTAGACCTTATAAATAAATTTCAGTGATGTCTTAGACTATAGGAGCCCTATTTTTAAATTAGTGTAAACAAATACTAAAAAGGTCCTTGCAAGACAAATCGCTACAGCTCAAACTTCTTTTTGATTACAAATCAGCTTTCCTAAAATATAAATGAATAAAAGTCTCTGTGAACTTTGTATCTGAAAAGCGACATTGGTAGGTACCAGTTACCAACAGTTCTAATTATTTTTAGTAGTATCTTGTAAATAACAGTGGTCTAATATTGTCTTAAAAGCTGTGTATTTGGGTGGGAAATTTAGCTCAGCAGTTCCAGTGCCTGTCTCGCAAGTTCAAGGTCCCTGGGTCCATCCTGATAATCACATACAACAATACTGGGTGCGGTGACTCACACCCACCAGCAATCAGTACCACATACCACAAATGCTGGGTTTGGTGGCTCAAGCCTGTAATCCCAGCACTTGGGAGGCAGAGGCAGAAGGATTGCTGAGTTTGAGGCTTGCTTGAGCTAGATAGTAAGCTCAGGGCCAGCCTGAACTACAAAGTAAGACCCTGTCTCAAAACATTTAAAAATAATAAATAAATAAATAAATAAATAAATAAATAAATAAATAAATAAGTTCTGTATTTAGCCTGCATCTAATTATGAGAATATGTACACATACATTCACTTGATAGACAGTATGTTAGACAAAGGGCCTAAGTTTACAGAAAAAGTTAATGTCAAAATCAAGACAAAAGGATAACAGAGCACTATTTGTAATTTATGGTATCCTAGAGAAAAATAACAAATATGGCAATGAATATAATACCTGTTGCTTTACTTAGCCTTCAAATTAAAAACAAAAGGAAGTTTATTGAAGGTATTCCTAGAACAAGTCCACCATGTCAATATGGACTGTAAGTCAAATATTACTGTATGAATATTAACTTTACTAGTTAGGCTAATATTACAATGCCCATATAGAAAGATGTCCTACTTCTTAGGGGTGTTAGCTGGTTTCAAAGACTCAGAAAAAATACAAAGTAGAAGGATGAAAGTTAAGAGTGAAATGGGCATGCTTACTGTATTGTTCTTCCAACTTCTCTGTACATTTATAATATTCTGATTGACAAAAAAGAGAAAAATAAAGAGAAAATCTCCATATGAATAGACTGTAACTTTTTCAGATGACCAAGATGCTTCTGATTAAGAAAAGGTAAAATTGAAAATTCGGAGCTAATGATAAGCACCTACATGTCATAAGCAGCAGTTCTAAAGTAACTCTCTTCAAGTCAAAGCTATTAGTTTGGAAGACAAGCTTTAGCTTTAAATCGAAAATGGTGGTAGTTTAAAAGTGATATTCTCAAAGAAATGATGTTCTAATATCGATACAGTAACCCCTTGCCCCTTGCTCCTTCAATACACATGGGGATATACTTTGTATTGCCTGACAAACTAGTCTTATAGAAGATGATCATTAGATATTATTAAATTGATATATCAACCTGGGTCTGCTCCTGTATCGGACTCTTAAATCTAGTTGCGCAACTCAGTCTCATGAGTGTATAACATTTCCTTACCTTCTAATTTTATTCATTTGCTTAATTTAGGATGACTCTTGAGGTTAATTCATTGCTGACAGCCCACTGAGATAAAGTATTGTTCCAAATGTGGAGAAACAACCAATTGAACAGAATAGGCAGTAAATAATAAAGTTCTCACTTGCTTGAAACGAAAATAAGTCTCGCTGTGTTGTACAGCACTGAAATCCCACTGGGATGCTCTTCAGGTAATGCTCGCTTTGTCTCCACGCACTCCGAAACCTGAAGTCAATTTAAGGACAGAGGTGGGAGGGCCTTCAAATCTAGGCAAGGATACAACTCAGTCAAGAACTGATTGTTCCTCATCTCTTAGCAACAGCCTGGATGTAACAACTGTTATTTAAAGAAGGTAGTTTAAGGGACTTGTTAGCCTTTTCTTAGATCTCTGCCTGTATCCTTTCACCAAGAAATCTACATACCTGGCAAACATTAGTTCAGCTACTTATAGAAATGGTTTCTTCTAACTAAGTTATCATTCAGCATTCTTTCTCTTATTTGGTCCGTACTAAAAACGGCAATGCGAAGAAAATTTCTGAATCCTCTGTGATATTTCTATTAAAGAAAAATGAAGGGTTCATAACATGTCATTCTCTCAGATATCAGGACACCCAAAATAATAATGATTACTGATGAAACCATGAGCATCCAAAATAACAGCAAGATGGTTCATCCTGGAAGTCTGTTAATTCAAAACTATTCTTCACCAAGGTTCTAGTTTTATGAATAATTCTTTTATCTCATGACACTGTATAGTAATTGGCACATACACAGAATAATCATGATACAAAATCATATTTTATGTATTATACACATATAGATCATATGTATATAATTTATATATATATGCATTTAGGTACATAACAAATATATACAAGGATTATTTTTATTATGAGTGCATTATACACACATGGGGTCTATGTGTATAAAATGTATAATGTAATGTGACATGTACATATATGTATACAATATCTGATAGCATATTTTATGTAAGAAATATAGTATATGTAAATATAAGTGGCTACATGGCAATAATATTTTATCTTAATTTGTTTTCAATCTTTTAGGAGGCTAATGTAGTTCTAAGTGCATCAACAAAATGTACTAAGTACTTTATATTTACAGTACAACATTGCTTGCTAGGATATATGTAATATTCTTAAATCTTTCTAATTTTTTATAGTAAAGAAAACTTATTTCTATAACATGCTAAATTACATACGAATTCTCATTTAGCCAGTAAAAAATGGCCTATTAAATGGAGATAACGATAATCCCAACTTCACAGATAAAGAAAATAAGGCCTGAGGAATTTATGGTGCAACTGTCCAATTAAGCATTTTACTATATATACTCTACTTGCAGCATCAAAATTAGATGGTTTTTCCACACTAAGGTATCAAGAAATAAAACACCAGAATCCTCTGACATATCTGCCTTTGAAACATTTAAAGACACACAGCAAGTTAACTATACGCTGCAGGTTAGCTCTACCTTATCACATTAATAAGTGTATCTTTGTATGCATAGAGAAAGAGCTTAGATCACACCTGTGGGTCCACCTAGGAAACTGTAGTATCAGCTGGGATACAGAGAGTAGAAGAGTTTCTGTCCAAGCACAAGTTCTGTAAGGCTCAAGGTGACAATGGGAGATGGTACTCGGCAGCATTTCAAAAGTGAAATGTAATTGGTCCTTTCAAATATATAATCTTTAAAATATGGACACCACCCTTGAATGAACATCTTCCTTTCCGTTGCATCGCAGGGATGTTTGTACAGAGCCGATAAGACTCATCGGGGAAGTGACATGTACATACACATCTGGCCCAGGCCGGGCTCCTACAGCAGCTTCATAAAAACCGATGCAAGTTTACTTCCTCGTCAAAGCAAGTTAAGGAGAAAGGCAGGAAATAAAATGTGTCAGTCTTTTGGATTCGTCGCTACCCCCCTGTGACTACTAGTATCTAGATACAGATAGTGATTTTAATTTTCCTCTATCCACAGAAAGGTATAAAGTGGCAAGGTGCCACAGGAAAACAATGCGAGCCACAAGTATAAATGCAAATTTTCTAGTAGCCACACTTTAAAAAGAGGGGAAGAAAATATGAAGACTGTTTTAGTGTAATTTAAGTCAATAAATCCAAACATCATTTAAATATACCGTTAATACAGTGAGACAACTTAGTAAGAGTCTGCCCATTCTTCCTTTCCACCTAGGTCGTGGCAATGCGGTGTGCACTTGATGCCCACATCGCGTCTTTGCCCATCCTAGTGACATTTCACATGCTGAGCAGTGACTGGCACAGGAGTAGCCGCTACCACAGTAGAAAACAGAGATAGAGACAGACTCTGGGAGCATTTCTTTACTATTTCCTCAGTAGTGTACTTCTGCAAGAACTAAAAAGATATCAGTACGTGCCATGCAATTTTTATAACCCTGATACATCAAGGGGCTAAACTATTTGAGTTCATTTTTTAAATAATTGTTGAAAATAGATGTTCGAGATAATTGAAGAGCTCCAATTATTAAGGAACTTTATTTTTGTCTGTGGTGTGCTAAGGAGCAGCACACGATATGTCTTAACTATTTTACAAATTTAAATGATTGTTCTGAATTATATTTACCAATATTCTTCTACGGGGCATTTTTGGGGATTTCATTCTCAATTGCAGATAAATAGAAATGAGTCACCTAATTTGATTCTATAGTTTCCTATGATACAGCATAATTCTGCTTCACTGTATGAAATAGCACTGCTCTTATTTAGCACTATAAATTCAAAACAAATGGGAAAACATTCAATTCAGAAGTGCTTCTGGACCATCACCTTCCACGCTGATCGGATATGCAGAACAGTATTTGGGAAACAAACTCAGGACTATCACGTATTTCTAAAGCAAACAGTGTTTTATCTCATAACCATCTGGGGTTCTCATGCTAAGGGCCACTTGCTTAATGCTGCCCGGTGTCTTTAATATCCCGAGGTAGAGAAGAAATAAGACCCACTTTATTAGTGAAGCCCTTTTGCTAGGATAAGATGACAGACATAGAAGAGATGATGGAGGGAACAAAATTTTGGCTGAGGCCCTTGCTTTCATTATTTAGCTGAAGAAAATCATTGGTTTACATGCTTTCAAAAAGCCTATGGTTTTTCTAAGGTACCAATAAAAGTGATACCATTCATAACGTGGACAGTGGCCTCTTTCATATATTGCCTATAGTTGCAAACTGAAGTGCCAAGCAGATGGTGGAAATCTGTTTTGTATAAAATGTGCACTTTTTCCAACTGGGTTCTTTGTATTCATATTCAGCCTAGGTTTGAGCCATCAAAACACTGGCACTATGTCGATCATTAAGCAGCATTTTAGACAACTGGCAACGAAGGTATTCACTGTTCTCCACAAAATGTTCAGCTAATATTTCCCAGATGTATAATTAAGGCAAAAGATCATCTTCTTAAATTGGTATCCACACTTTGCATGACTGCTGGCTTTCAACAGAGTGTATCAGTAGAAAACAATTTTATATCAAAAATAAGAGTACTGCTTTTTTGGGGATTTTGATGCTCGTTCTGTGTGGCCCTTAAAATAAATCTACGTTATTTCTGCAAACTTCACGTACAGTCTACAAAAGTATGTAGCTAACAGAAAGCATCTCTTATAGCGTTTATTATGAAAACTCTACAGTGCACTGGATTTACTTCGATAATTTCTTTTAAAATATCTAATATTTTATAATTTTCACAGTAGCTGTAAAATACAACTATAAAGAACATGCATGTATAACCTTTAACATTACCAAAATATAACTGTATAATTGTTCAAGAATTTGTTCTTTATTCCTATTCATTCCTGTGATTAGGCACAAATATGTGCAATTTGATTTGCACAACTTAAAGGACAGGCATATGTTAAATCAGCAAATATACTTAATACAGTAATATCAAAAGCAACTGTGTATCAAATTTCTGACATAAAGAGACAAAGATATGTTCTTAGGATATTAAATTATTAGTAAGTGCAACCAGAGGAGATTATAGTTGTATTGTTGCTATTTAACTAAAAGTTATCTAGGATCAGTAATCCTAAGCGGACTTTTTAAAACTGATAGGTATATTCAGTACCAAACAAAAATACAAGGCGATCAATTTCTTCTAAGGATCATTTCATAATCTAAAATTATTTTCATACATCTGACTACTATGTTATCAAAAACAACTTTGATTAACATGATGATCATTTTACACTTGCCAACAATTAAACCTAGTTTTAAAAATTTGAATTCAGTGGCTTGTATTTGGTGACATCTAAACTTTAAAATAAATTTTCCAAGTTTAAACTGAATTCATTAGCACTGGAGAATAAATAACTGTACACATATTTTTAAGCCCATTTCATAGATGCATGGCTGAAACTCAAACAAGGTAAGCAACTTAGGCATGACAAAGTTTTAATTCTTGATTTAGAAGCGGCAGCAGCATATGTCAACCTCATATATAATGAAATGCTACACTATAAAATATATTAGCAGTAAGTTGCCTGACTGGATGCCTTCCAGGTTTGCTTTCTGGTTTAACAGTAGGATATCTGCACATTTTTCCTTGGTCTCTTCGGAGCATGTAATTGCAGTTCAATATAGTTTTTTTTAAATTTTTTATTTTTAACCATTGTATCTATACAATGAGTTAAGAGGTCATCCACTTTTTATGCCTGAATTAAAAGTGGCAACCACTGAGTAAAAAATTCTATAGTGTAATTATTAAGCAAAGGATTGTTACCCAACCAATTCCTATTAGCCAAAATATAAGAATCAATACTTAAAACTTCAACTACAAGGATTTTGGAACATGTTAGCTATACTTCCAAGTAGAGAATATGAAAGGTGTTCAGATAAGTACGAAAGATGATATTTGTGATGTTAAAACTGCATTTGTTTTCAAATGGTGTAACAAAAAAGAAGCCCAACATACAATCTGCCAAATCTAAGATATTAGCAATGTGTGCAGCCTGGCTTTTCAGATCATACAGCTTTTTAAACCCATCTTTCCTTGGTGATTCTAGTCTTCACCTTAGAGGGTTTAACATTCCTTTTCTAGAAATTGCCACTAAGCAAAAAAGGCTTATCAAGTTAAAAAGCCTAGTGATAATAGAAAGTTTATTTGCAAAGCCATTTAAGACTCTTGCTTTGACGTTAGTTAAACTGTAAGTTAAACTTGCTAATTTCCAGATCAATGTTTTATTTATTCCAACAATAACATATACTATCTATAGTTCTGTGTTGTCCTAATACTCTGCTGTCCAATCTTTTTTTTCTCTTCCTTTCTTACAATGAGACGTCAGCTCTTCTCAGACCTATTTTTAACCTCCTCATGGTGCTTCTTCACCCATCCCTATATAATTAATCTTTACAGTATTTATAATTGTGGAGGATGGGTCTCTGAAGTACCTGAGAGTTTTAACTACACAGGCTGTGAATTTATCATTTAACATCTTTAAAATAGTTTGCAGAAACTTGGCCACTTAAACCGAAGTAAGAATTTTACACAGATTTGATTGGAAAGTTCCTGATATATATTATGTTTGCTTGTTCCTGCAAAATGGCATTTGGCTGACAGCTAAACTAAAGTAGTTCCACAGGTACAGACTGACTATATGAAATCATCTGCTCCCAAGTAGCTGCATAAATGCAAGAAATCTGACCACCAGACTCAGGAGCTAAGGATTCTTTTAATGTAGTGGGACATGATGAAATTTAAAAGTGGAGAGAATTTAGAAATCTCAGCCTATCTTCATGTTTTATGTTTAAGACTTAAAAGAGGGTCTCAGTTTGCAAAGAATTAAGACTTGAGGTCATATGTTGAGGTAACAATATTTTCCATTTCCCCCAAAAAAATTTAAGTGAAAATTTGGCAAAGGCAAACCTGAACCAAAATAGAGGACATTGTTTTAGTATTTAGAATAATTATAAATCAACAAAAATGTTCATAGGTATGCAATAGGCCTCTAACATTAACTTTCTTATTATTTCACCATGCAATCTCAAACATCCCCAAATATTACTCAAGCACACTTAATTCATCTAACTCAAACACAAATTTTCCATTAAATATGCAACACAACATGACTTTGGGGTTTACTAAGCTGAAACACTATTCTGTGTCTCTGCTAAACATGCCATAGATTATTTGATGTGAGAAAGCTGGGATAAAATTTGCTTGTATTTTATGAAATACTTCTTTCTTACAAGACACTCTCCCCAAACTACAGCTTCATCAGGACTTGGTGGAATTTATGTAAGAGATTAATTGCCTACAAGTGAAAAAGTTTTCCGTGAATTCTAAACTTCATACATGTATATTTGCTGAATATTATATCTCACAAAATAAATTCTTTACATAACTCTGAAGCACTTCCACTTGTCCTTTAATTTGTTCATAAAAGTTTATATATTTTGCTCCTTCAATTATTTAAATCAGCATCAGGATTTTTCTTGGATGATTTCATTTCTCTAGAAAAAAATGCTTTTTGAACACTAAATATCCTTAAAATCTCTGTAGGTCAGAATAGAGCCATTTTATCTTCTAGATAGGAATATACTACCAAGATTTATGGCTCATAACATTTAGTGCACTAAAAGCAATACCTTTCCTTCTTTTT
Source organism: Thryonomys swinderianus (assembly GCA_004025085.1). Classification (NCBI taxonomy): domain Eukaryota; kingdom Metazoa; phylum Chordata; class Mammalia; order Rodentia; family Thryonomyidae; genus Thryonomys; species Thryonomys swinderianus. The sequence continues at coordinate 9,260 of PVIC010022807.1, forward strand.
CACAAATTGTATGAGCTTTAGGATTGGAATGGTAAAAACAAAAGTCCATTCTCAGAAACAGCATGCATTGTTATCTTCACTCTCCTATATGTAGGTGTTCTGAATATTGTTACTTTAAATGCTACACAGAAGTTTTCTTCACCTCTTAATGATACTATGAATTATATGACAGCCTGAATCGGCTATTGGGTATTCAGTTACTATTCACACTTCAAATTGAAACAGTGAATTAATCAGAAATTAACAGTATGACCACCAATTCATTTTTTTTCTCCACTAAATAATAGAGTTGCTATCCGTCACTCTTCTTCAACACAGGACTCATACTACAGATAAGAATGAAGAAAGGAAATATTAACCTCCATTCTATGTGACATATTCCTGAAATCTCTTTTCAAACATATTATGAAATTCAATAGCAAATATTAAAAAAAGATAAAAACAAAGGAACATCAGGACAGGAGTAAATAAAAAAGTCTTTGGACTTTGTAAACTATTGCCCAACAAGCTCTGGCCCAGCACAGGTAACTAAAAGGAAGAATTGTAGGCAAATGAATAATAGTTTAACTACAATTAGCACAAAAATGTTTTAGAACTGTGTCAAACAACCTATATTAACTGTGAATGAAAAAATAACATAAAGTAGTACTCTCATTTTGGATTTTTCTTTGCTAAAACATATCTCTCATTTTCAATGTCTGTGTTTTGGTTTCATTAGGATTCCCTTTCTCTAAATAAATACAAAAATGTCTAAATGATACAGCAACAGATCACATGTAAAAGTTCCATAGTCAGTTCTCCCATAGTCTTCTAGCTCCATATCTCAATCCCAATTCATATAAAAAAAAAAACAGAAGACAAAGTCAAAATCAATACTAAACTCTGACTACATTTTAATAAACTTTGATTTAAAATATACCCTGAAAAGCTGGTTTGATTCGTTGTCTTCTTTAACCAGGAGAGTAAGAAAAATTAACCAAAAATCCCAAAGCAGGTTAACTCTTTCCTCTTTGTCTCCTCAATGCTATACCTGAAGCCCTGTATGAAAAGGCATATCCTTTCAAAAGTCATTTCTATGTCCTAAGTGTCTAAACTCTTTCACACTGACACTCAAAATCTTAAAAGATTTGGGGGCATTTTAGAAGGGACTCTATCCGGTCAGTTTCATTTCTTCATATTACATTCTTTCTCAGTGCATTTGACTCTTGGGTTTCAGTGTGGCAAATGATGGGGAGGAGGTAGAGGTCAGATGTGTGCGGGGAGTACAGAGGCGAGCTGTGCATCTCCATAATGAGAGGTATTAAAGTTGTGCTGCATATACATTTTTAAGAAAGAGCCTATCTTCTGTTTTTTAACATTCTCTTCTCTGAAACACACATTCTTTCAAAGATGTGAAGAGCAGAAATAGAAACGCTGTTACATAGCAAAGTTTCGACGGATTCGCTACCAGCAGCTTTTCTTTATACTGTTCCTCTTACCTACAGTATGTGTTGGCACTGGCAGGTAGCCCTAATTCGCTAGTAGCCAGATTATTTTTGTCCCTAAACTACAAGAAATCTCCATAGCACATGAATGAGACGTGATTTACTAGTTTACACACATTTTTATAACTCTAAGAAATCCAAACTCATTCACAAATGCTTTAAGTCAAAAAAGAAGGGCGACAGAACACCAGAGATGCACCCACTTAGAATTCCTGGTATTCCTTTTCCAGGGAAAAGAAAAAAGAAAAGAAAAACGAAGCCTAATAAAGAATTCTGACTCTTAATGAAGAAAAATAAGCAACATTCTGTTCACCACATTTCATTTCAGTTTAGCTATGAATAAAAAGCACCACTGTGTTATAAACTGTCTCCAGATAAAAATCCATCACAAGAGCATGGTAGGTTTAGGGATTTTGTTCACAATAACTAGCAACCGCACACTGCTTGATCATCACATCCATTTCTACAAGCCTCCAACATCTTCACCAAGTCCCAGAAGAAAACAGTAATGAGAAATAAGAGACACTTGGAAATACAAAACGCCAGAGATGATTCACCACAGAGAGAAAAAAGGAAACTTCAAATTTTAAGACAAGACAAAAGCAACTGTACACTACTCAAGAGCCAAGTGCCTGAAATGTTACTAATATTAAAGAAACTCTGCCATGCAATGCACCCAGGTCAAGTCTGAACTGCTTTAAGGTTCGACACTGATTTCAAACGTCTATGCACGTCTTCAGGCTTTTGCTTTTAATTTTCCTTCTGTCATGTTTTATGACCAAAAACTTAAACTACCTTGTAATAGATTAATTACTTTCAAGCTGGGTGACCAAAGGGCATGATGACCGGAAAATGATACGAAAGAAACAGAAAACGCATGTTAACAAGTTTATCAACAAACCTGGGTAATTCTCATGAAGTACAGATTAAGGTTCAGTGGTTCCAAACTGGCAGCATTCAAATTGGGTTCATATTTGGGTTTTTTGTTTTGTTTGTTTTTTAAACCACCTGTCCTAAAACGACATTGTTTATGCTAATTATCTTTGTTTATGCCACAATTCTGTTTGTTTACTACATTCTTTTAAAATACCATATCCCTGTAAACAGTTCTCACCAGAATTCTTCTAAATCTTGTTTCGGTCTGGTCCTTCTCGGCAGCCCAATGAGCAGAACGTAGCTCTACAGTGAAGGCGCAAGGACGGGGAACAGCTCGGAGTCCGTGACTCCTCAGGCCGGCAGAGGCAGGGAGTACTGCTGAGGCTCGACTCCCAGGCTCCCGGGGAAAAGGGTACCGAGTGAGGAGAAATGCAACACCTCCCTATTGGACAGGCAGAACCATACGCCACAGTTATCTCCAGAGATGCATGAGGTCTCCAACTAGTGAGAGGAGAACGACTTCCAAGCTGCAGGACGAAAGGCACAAGTCAGAAAGGGCACAAAGGTCTTCTCCTGAACCACTAGCGGTTCCCAAATTCCACCGAGGAATAGGAGGCCGTCCCCAAGAGTCCGCCCGGTTCACACTGCTCGCTCATGCTAAACAGTGTCAGGCTTTAGATTCTTGTCCTCTTCCAGCAAAATCCCTTGATCACATTCAACCACACAGCAAGAGAGTTGTACGTGCACTTTCTGTGACGATGCTATCAATCAGGGAAAAAGAGGGAAGGCGCAGCGAATGAAGGGAGGACGACACTGCTAGGTTTCGCTCTATTTCTCATTCAACAGAAGTCTCGCTTTAGGAAAAATACACTGTATGCTTTGGTTAAATCTCGAAACAGCATTTTATCTAACTGCTGTCCCCTCCCTCAGAGATCTGACATTGGAAACTGTTTGTGAGTTGTTAGTCCAAGGGAAAAACTCAGATTACTTGATTTCCCATCCCTTTGGTTAGCCTCATTGGAATTATAAATGCATAACAAATACCGTAAGAAAACAAGACCCATCAGTTACACTTATTAAACTAATCTATTAAAAAGGGCTGCATTCTGCCTACATCATGCACATCTGCATTTTACAATGTACTCATTAGGTGGCTGAGGACGTGATAGTGCAAAGAACACACAATAAAGCTCAGACTTTGCCCAGAAATGTAATTTTGCTTTCTAAATGCATTAGGAATGAAATAACTTCCAACTCTACGAAGGAATAATGCACTTAAGTATCAGATCAGGTTTTATTATCTGCCTCTCACAGTGAAAAGCTCCCAAGAACAGGTAAATACTTTTACATGTGCTTACGCTCTCCGAGAAAGGTAGGAAGGCATCAACATATAATCCTAATATTTGCATATTTCTTTTATCAGATCTGCTAAACACCGAGCAGTACACAATGCCACCTGGCATGTAACCCTCCCGTGTTCTCCGCACTCGTTCAGGCCCCCTGCCAATGCCCTCGGACCGTGCTCCAGCAAGCACAGGACAGAAGTGTGCCTTGTAAACTACTTCATGCAAACTACTCTCTCAACCCAGGTCTGAGCTCGCTTAGGCAGCGTGTGGTGGAGCTGGCAGGAAAGATCTGTCGTGAGTTACAGGCACCTCACCCCCTGAAATGTAGTAGTGAATAAAAATACATACAATTACCAAAAGAAGATTCTGGAAAATCACGAAGACACGTTAGCCAACTCGTAGGTTTACAACTGTCGTTACATGACAGAAGGTGGCGAGATGAGTTTTCTTTGATTCGCACCTAAAGGTAGCTGTTAACCTGAATGTACTCATCACTCATGAGGAAAGTGGTTGCAAAAAGTTTCTAATTAAGCTAAGCAAATGTTTGGGAAATAAATATTTTATTAGTATGGTCATACTTGAGGTAATTAAAATACCAGCAGTGTCAGAGATTTTCTTGCAGCCTGCAACTAGTAGTTTTGAGTGGCAATGCTGCAAATCAGTTTTTCACAGTATCTGTAGTGTGTTTTTTCTTCAGAAAAACGTTTATAAGTTTCCCAGTCAAAAGAGAAATTTCTGAAGTCTGCAGGTCCACACATAAATGGGTTGGGATCGTGAGCTCCCTGAGTTAAATGAATTCTTATTGTGGGAGGTCTTCCTCCTGCAGCGATCCCTTCGCCATCTAGGAATCAGGCTGCCTGTTGTCTGCACCCGTCTGGAGAGCAGCAAACGGCCAGAGGAGAGCACAAGCTCGGAACGGCTGCGTCCCAGGTACCCTCAACCCTAACTTCTGTTTTCCTTCTGGACATTATCAGACTGTCTTCTCAAGCAATCATTTTTTAATTGGTTTTTAATTAAGTCCCTAGGATAAAGCAATTACAAGGCGTAACAAGTGACTTGGTCATAAAACTATATGATTACAATCAAACAGGACAAATAAAAACAAGGATAGAACGAGAACACAGCATTATTGGTAAACTATCAACAGTGACTCTTTTACATCATTGTGACTGCCATTTAAGGCACAGATTTGAGTCTTTTCATCCTGGAAATATTAAGAAATAGGTAGCATTCTCAAAGGAAAAGCCTTAAGTAACAATTTTTCATCATTCATTTGCAAATAAAAGTATAAACTCATTAAAATGTTTACAAATGTTAAGAGAGTTCAGGCATTGATTATAATGATGACATTTAAAGTAGGTTTCCATTTCTGCTTCCTCTCCACTTTTCTTACAAATAATTCTTTTTCTTACAAATAATTCTTTTAATGTTCACTGCCTAGTTATCCGCCATGAGGAGTTACGTTTTTCAGTAATCAGTATCAGTTCTGACATAGATGCCTCAAAATAAAAGGGAAATATTTCTTTTTTTTTTTTTTTTACTTTTTAGAATAACTCTTACATTTGATCTACCTCTGAATAAACATTATTAGTACTTCTTAATTATTAGTCTGAGTAATGACCATGTTCAGATCTGTGGCTGGAAACACAGGAACATACAAGTCTAAACTCAAATGTTGGTCTCGAATTTAAGTTCTGACTATTTATTAAAGTTCTAAATAGTCCACAGGTTGGAAGAATAATCGAGTTACAGTACCTATGAAGTTAGAAATAAATTGCATAAATTACACAAACTTCTATCATGTATGATCCTTAGGCAGCTTATTAATTTCTGTACACCAAAGTTTTCTCTTTCCTAAAGAAATGTGAAGTCTCCTTTGTAGGTTTACAAATGACTGACTGCAAACCTTATCTATGGCAGGTGAGCAAAGGAAATAAGAACTAAGTCAGTAGAAGTGTGATCTACTTACTAAGTGAAAGTTTCAAATAGTTAAAATCCCAAAAAACCTGAATATATATGACAGTGCAGTTGCATCAGTTATACTGCCTTAGGAGAATATCAGCATTCCATAATTGTATGTGCATGACACACTGTTTGAATGACTATGGATATACTCGGTATACAGACTCAGTGTAAACAAATAGTAATGACTTACTGAGCTTCTTACCAGCCACAACCCTAGGAAATTATTTTCAAGTTTAAGACTGTGTGATAGTTTCCAAAATTAGTTTCCAAAATATGTCCAAGTATCATGCCCATATTAACGACACTATTGATGATCCCTTGCTTATTTAATTAGCCAGATAGCAAAGCACGCCTCTGGGTGCCCAAAAAATAAAGAAAGAGAGAAGAGAGAAGGAAAGACATTCTCCCCAGTAAGATAAAGCAACATTAAGAGATTTGAGCATTGGAATACAAAAGGGAAAAGTTTAGTTTAAAAAGAGATAATTGAAAAAACACAAATAAAGTTCACAGCAGGAAGCTTGCCTATATAGAGAAATAGGCTACAGCCTGTTAATATGTAACTACCTTTTTATAAGAACAATCTGTTAACAGCCTTACAAATCTGACTCAGAGTTTTATTTTCAAAATGTATAATTAGAATTAGGGAAAATTATCATTTAAGTGCTATTCTGCACATGCTAGCAAACCGCGTCAAATAAACATGTTTCTATATTAGGCAATAGTGTGTTCCACTACGAAAAACTTCAATATCTACATATGAACTAAGGCTATGTCAGCAAATAAAAACTACAGTTTACAGTTGATATATAAAACTTTGAAAGAAATGAAGTCAAAACTGTTAAGAAAGCTTGACCACTGGAATTGTCTGGTGAAGATGCACCTTGTTCACAAATAGAAAAGAAGAAGAAGAACTGGAAATAAAAGAAAGACACTATTAAAGTATGCTTGCTAGCTGTTTTACTTTATGCCCTGGTCTGCTACTGGCATCTCTAATATAAGACCACATCCAAGGGTTATTTTATTTTCAATATTCTTCCTTCTCCATTTCTTTACTTCTAGAATGTTTTAATCTTTGTCCTTTCTTTTTTCGTCTTTTCATATCAAATTCAGTCGTTTGAACGATGAACAGCTTGACTTAGCATATTTTTAACCAGCTGGTCTAGCACCTAGCTTGCATTGCATAGTCAGATACAACAAATGTTTATACAGAAGGTAGCTTTCATGAAAGTGAAAAAAAGCCTGGGTATCATGCATCCTGGCTTATTTTAGCTTTTTTTTTTTAAATTCACCATACAGAATACAAAGTTTGAATTCTTTTTAATGGCAAACAAAATCTATTTATAGTTCCCAAAAATGAACTTATGCTGGGATCAGAGCTCAAATTTTAAAAATGTAATGTGTACTTATAGGAATACAAAAAAGGCTAAAAGTCTTTCAAAGCCCTGCTTTGCTTGCAATCAAATCAACTAGAAGGACACTGCACGGATTTCTCTAAATAGAAACAACTTAATTACAAATACACTCACTCGCATCACAGCAAAAGGGGAAGACGCAGTAAATCAAAACCCAGTGAAGACAGCCAGCACAAAGTGGCCACTGAAACTCAGAAAGGGGCCAGCCCCCTTCCCCCTTTGCATTTTTTTTTTCCTTTTGACACTTCAAGAGTAATCTATTAGTACGCAACTGTGATGTTAAATTTTCGTTGGGGGGAAAAAATCCTGCTCTCTTGTATCAACAAAAGGTCATGTGCTTTACTGAGAGGCTTCCAAAGTTTTACGGAAAGATCGAATAGGAACTTACAGCGTCTGTTTTCCACCAAAGCCTTCTGTCACCCCCAGAAATCACACGAGATGGAGACACTGAAAAGAGGAACCCTGCACAAAAGCATTTTTAAAAGATGTAGAAGGGGAGGGGGAAAAGATCAATGAAGAGAAAGTAGGAGAGTGAATGAGGAAGAGAGGCAGCGAGTGGGGGAGAGAGATGCTTCATGTTCATTTAATTTCCTGTTATAAGATGCAGCCTAAAAACACTAACTGAAATCCCCGAGACTTTGCAAAGACAGCTCAGTTTTGTCCGGGCAATCACAGCAAAAAAAAAAAAAAAAAAAAAAAAAAAAAAAAAAAAAAAAAAAAAAAAAAAAAAAAAAAAAAAAAAAAATCCACTAACAAGATCGCAGGAGCCCTAGTTAAACGCTTCTCTAGCAAACGCATTGAGGGGGAGCATCTTCTGACTGACTCGGAGACTACTGTACAACCCGAGAGTTGCACTTCAGCGTATCAGGGGGAAAGAGACTGTACTCACCTTTCAAACTCCTGAGGTAAGTCAGGGTCAGTAAGCATGCTGGAGAAGCACAATTTCCCTTTGTCAGAACAGCCACCTATGATCCTCGCCAAGTGAACCTGTCAAGTGAGTCCAAACCTCCTAAACCAATTGATTCTCTCTCTCTCCCTCTCTCTCCCTCTCTCTCCCTCTCTCTCCCTCTCTCTCTCTCTCTCTCTCTCTGTCTCTCTCCCCCTTCCCCCTCCCTCCTCTCCCTCTCCTAGGACTCCTTGACCAGTCTCTTAAAGGGGCAGCGCGCACTCCCAGCAGCAGCAGCAGCAGCAGCAGCAGCAGCAGCAGCAGCAGCAGCAGCAGCAGCAGCAGCAGCAGCAGCAGCAGCAGCAGCAGCAGCAGCCGCAGCAGGGTCTGGCCGCTCCCTCCACACCCGCCGAGGCTCAGCCTCGCTCTAGACAACCTCAGGGCGCCTGTCCTCTCCCTTCAGTTCTCCCTTCCAGACATCACCGCGTGTGAGAAGTCAACTCATTTAACACGTCTCCCGTACACACACGCACTCTCTCCCTCTCTCTCTCTCTCCTCTAAATAATAAAAGTCACACAGACGCACGCACGCACGCACACACACACACACAGAAACACACACACACACACACAGAAACACATGCACAGAGGAGTGTGATTCCGTCAAATGCATTTGCTGCTGATTAAAAAAGAAATAACAGAACCCCGGTCAAATTGCATTTATTAACTAATTAAGCAAAAATGATTAGATGTTAGTAATAGCAGTTTTACACAAAGACTTGTTATTGCTTCTCACCCCTTTCCAGGCTCTCTCTGAGCGCACACGGAAACACACACACACACACCACACACACACACACACACACACACACACACACACTCGCTCCCACACAACAATCAGGCATTGTTCTGAGGGAAGAAAAGCAACTTTGACAGATTGAAATATAGCAGAGGCCCCTTCAAGGAAACCTGTAAACAACTTGTCACTCACTCTGTCGGGCTCACTGCGAGCTCCTGCCTTCCACACAGTGGTGCGGACGCCGTGGCAGCCCGAGCAAAGTTTCTTCGGCTCCCAACTCCATAAAACACGACGCGCGACGGGGACAGGGAGCGGTATCCCCATGCCAGAGTCCCACGCGAACCGACAAAAACCGGAAACCAGCCAGAAAGCCCACGTTCAAATACACACGCAAAGATGACACCGCCGCAGGGCCGCGCGTGTGCGCTCGCGGGGGAGGGCAGGGGCAGGGGACACTCCCCCGGCGTGGGTCGCTCTCATTTCCTCCGCCCGGGCAGCCACAGATAACAAGGTGGACAAACTATGGCTTTATAGACCCTAAGCTGCCGGCCAGGCACAGCCTTCGGAGCAGTTCCAATTATCTAGATAAAAATCTGCAGGCGAGGGAGGTGATCAGGTAATGTACCTTTGACATGAAATCACAGAGCCACAGACGCGGGAGAGACACTTACACAGACGCGCACGCACAGACGTGGCTGCCCCGCGCCCCACAGCATCTGGTCAGAGAGTGAGCACACACTCACCAACACGAGAGTGTGCGTTCTTCACACACACACACACACACACACACTCACTCACACGCTCTCCACTCCTACTGGGAGGGTTCATACTGCACAAAAGGCTACATTACAGAGCCCGCCCCAATAAGGGAAAGAGAGGGGAAAAAAAAAGCCTTCCATTGTTGAGAGGGCAGGTCAGTTGATTAGATTTTCTGTGGAGAATTCCACGAGGAAATTCCCTTCAAAGCCGAAGTGATTAACTGGGGGCTATTCTGGAAATGGAGCAGACAATGGCTCAATAGTCTGCACAGCCAATGTCCAGGCTGGCACTGAACTCACTTAAAAAAAAAAAAATAAAAGCCAGACTCCCTGTTCTTTTCCACACGCCCCCCCCCCGCCCCCTCCACTCCTCCTGACTTCCCCTCCCAATTCCTTTTATTTTGCAGCTGGACAACATTAAGGGCCTTTAAAACCACAAGGGTTGACCCCATAGCAGTTTGATTAGGTCCCACTTATTTTTTTTTCCTGGCGACAGACAGTAAGTTTACTTTTTTTTGGAGACATATACAATGACACACCATACACATGTTCCGAACAGCAGAATCACTTAACTTTCTCCTGTTGGTAAATTTATTGTTTACTCTGAGCTTATAAATTCTGCACAGAGTGGATAGTAACCTGATAGGGAGACCCATCCTTCGCAAACTACCCTGAAAATACACGTGTACTCTGACTACACATCCTACGGCATACCATGACAAAATCCCCAGCGAGGAGTAGGATTTAAGTGTGTCACTATGGAGTTAAAACACTAACAAAAAACACAGAATCATGACCCACCCTGAAAAAGCTGTTAACAAGGGATGTGGCAAAAATGACTTGATGCTGACATGATGCTCATTTTCTGCACTTGGGGAAGGGGAAGGATATTACTCACTATTTTTTTTTTCTTGTTGTTAGCTGCAAATTTTATTTTATGGCTGCAACAACCTATTTCTACAGAGAAAAATGAGCAAAGTGTTGCGTTTAAGTATCTGTTTTTTAGCCCTTAAGGGACCTATCATCTAATACACTCTAATTGATAATGTATATAGAAATGATACTTTTCCTCTGTTGTTAATGATGGTCCTGGGAATTGGGGTACAGTAGCGGCAGAGCTACGTACACTTTAGAAATATTTAAAAAAAATTTCTAATTAAGGTACTGTGCTTCATCTGGTATGAAAAAAGAAAAATTAAGGAGGAGAGAGGGAAGTTATAGGGAGCCAGGGGAGCTGGAGTCAGGGAGAGGAGGACAGAGGCCAGGAGCAGCGAGAGCGCAGAAGAGTGACAGTGGCAGAGTCGAGGTAGAAACAAAGATAACGGCCATAAGGCAGGATGCTGAGATCCGTATGGTCCCAGCTGCCGGCCTGCTGCAGCTCCTACCTCTGGCTGCTTTCCTGAAACTCTAACCCAGAAGGTCACCAGAGTAGGTGAGAAAGAGAGCGCGACTCTTGGACAAGAGTCCAAAGCAGAGATGCTTATCCCTGGATTGCCTTCGTCGTCGGTTTTGTTCGTAAAGACTATTGTATATGTGCTGTATATTATACACACCATACACACAAAGGACTTATAGAAGACTGTGCAACTGTTTGAAAGTGAGTACTAGATGTCAGAGTGTTTTATAAACATGACTGTAGTGATTCAAAAACGAACTATCTCTCGTGCGGTGCTTTCCACTGAGAGTTAAGGCCTGCCCGCCATAAAGTGGCTATTATTAAGGGAACTCCACGCTGATCTGGAATTGTGTTCACTTGGTCCAGCGCATGGATCTCACGTGGAACAGAATACAGTAGATGGGCAACATTTGGCAAAAACGCTTTAATGTCATATTTGTTTCTTGAAGTCGTCATTTTTTCCCTGGTGACACTTTAATATTACAGACTCTGTAGCAAAATAAAAATCCCTAGATAGTCCTCATTTTATATGGCCTACATGGCTACCAAGTAAATCTTATTAAATTAAATTTAAAAACATGTTTGTCACTAAGCTAATACTGTATTTGGTGGCTGAATGTAACAAATATTTGTAAATGTAGACCAAAAATGTCCCTTTTACTTGAATTCTATAAAGCAAAGTAAATTAGGATTTCTGCCAGAGTCCAGAATGTCAACATGAGGAAAGAAAGTTCCAAAATGTTTTGCTCAAATCTGGCTTACGTTATGAAGTGATCTAATCAATCCAATGTTTAATATTAAACTGTTGTTACTTATAAATCATCTTCTTAATTTTATATTTGATGCTAAAAAGTTAAATATTTTGTGGACAGTGTATATGTGTGTTAAAGAAATGTATCATCCTTTATCAACTGTCTGACTAGCTAACCATAATCAACTGATTATATATGTAGCATTCTTTACATCAGAGGTTAACATCCCTATATAATATATGGTCCATTACCCTGAGTAAGATCATAGAAATTTCATAATACATGTGGATTGGCATTCACTGTACCATTCATTTAATATCTATTAAAGATTTCTGAGCCTATTATCATTACTATTAGACATAAAAGTAAGTTTTAAATTGTTTAGAAATTTCCATAAATGTAGCTAAATTCTACAACTAAAATATATAGGAAAATGAAAAAAACAGAACTGAGAACTGAACAATACTTGAAAAGGCAGCTAATACAAATATGCCTTGCAAACAAACACAGATACATAAATATATCTGTTGAAGTGACTACCAAGCACAAAATACAATAGGAGCTCTGAAAACATTTTTACATTTATTAAGCCTCTTGGCCATGGCTGTGGCAGTATTGTGGGAAACGGAGTAGACCTGAAAAAGGGTGTTTTCAAACTTGTATTGTTGCCACTGAAAATCTGAAAAGAATCATACAGGCTAAGAAAACACAAGATACGCTAGGGAAATACTGCTAGAAAAGACAGTACCAAAAACTTCTAATATCACAAACAAGGTATTCCAGATGTAACACTTTTTCAGATACCGTTTCAAGCAAGGATTCCTAATACTTTTTTTCATCTTAAAAAGATGTACTTCCTCCCCTGAAGTGCGTTCTATTTTCATTTCAATGAAATATGCAGCCCTAAGTACAGACAGCACTTTCATATTTAATATGTATTCCCACTGTACAGTTATGGTGTTCATATCTCATGGAATTAGGTAGGGTATTTTTGAGAAATAAAATGCTTAGTATCAAAGCCATAATGAATGGAAGGGATATCAGTGTAAGACAATACAAAATTTACAGTGATTTAAATTGACACGAAAGGCATTAAGAAAAAACTTTTCCCTTACACTTTTTACTTTAATTTTAATGTTTAAAAGAAAAAGAACTTCAACCAGTGAAATCTACATGCCATTCACCAGAGGCCCAAGGAGGTCACTGTAACCTATCACAAGTAGCTTACTAAATTGACTTGCAGCAGACCAGAATTTCATAATACCGGACAGCATCATAAAACCATCTAAGAAATTCGAGAATTGAAAAATTCAGTTTTCCGGGGAACTTGCATAAGGGGAGCTACCAACTCAAGACTTTTCCAATTCATCTTCTTTCTGTTGTCAGCGGGTTTGTTAGGATACACAGAAGAACTTCCCTCTGCTTGCAGAGAACACGTTCTCCAAGAGCACTCTCACCTTGGAAACTCTGCTCTCATACTTCTAAGAGATGATGTCATTTCCAGTAATTGCTTCCACTCTTTGATTTTATTATTTATCTCCTTCTCTAATTTAAAAGGCAGCTCCTCCTTTTGAGGCCTTTTTTTTAAATGTATAGACAACATTTAAGATATAGAGTCTTACTGAATAGTCAAAACAATTTTATGAGATTTGTAATGTTATTATTCCAATTACAAATGAGATCTCGGAAGTAATTAAAGGTAGACAGAGTGAATGCTGAAGTTATGTCATTTTTCCTCCAAAGTTCTCAAAGGGCGATGCACACTAACTGTCTCTCAAATGCCACATCCTGACAAGTAAGTATGAAGTACACATGAAAGTACTAGAAAGTATGCTCTACAGCTACCCGAATGCTCAGAGTTTGGACAGTTAGGTTGAATGTTGATTGCCTTGTTATAAATGCTAATTCTTTACACAACACTTGAACCAGTTAAACAACAGTATTCTTGTTCCTTTAAGGTGATGATGAACACCAGATTTAGTACTGTCTTGTAATTTGGCCTTCTTTCTGAGAATAATTTCCAGGGTTCCCCTTCCTTTCAGGATTACAATTTATGGAATCCCAGGGAAAATACAAGGGCTAATTTTCTCGTTCCTATGTAGCTACTCTGCAATGAAATCTCTGCCTTACATAATCGTTTGCATCAGGCAAAAGGTGTTAGTCAACAAGACCAACTGAATATATGTCTGTCTTATATTTTTACTTAGCACACAACTAGAACTCTTGTGACAGGTGTGATGTCTGATGTCTGTTAGTTGATAAGGAGGAATTAACATCAAATCATCACCTGGTGGTAAAAATCAGAAGGCTTCATTGAGTGAAGAATTCATCCGGCCCATGAGAATTGAAGGTATGCCTTTCTAGGACTGCACATTTAAAAAGGCCCTCACAGCCACCACTGTCTACACTGTGCTAGTTCAGCCCAGGCTTTTTATCTGTAAGCAACAGGAAAGTGAAAAGGGCCGCTACTCTTTCACTACAGGATTTTTAGTGTTTGTTGGGTAATGACTGCAAAGTATTTTGGTACATGTCATTCAAACACTTTTTCCACCATGCCTGATTCACATTTTTTTCATTACTGCTCATGTTGTTATACCCAGGGGCGTTCAACCACTGAGCTACATTGCCAGCGCTCTTTTTTACTTTTGGGACAGGCTCTCTCTGAATGACCTGGCTGGGGCTGGAACTTTCCATCCTGTGCTTTTGTCTCCCTAATGCTAGGGTAGGTGTGAACCACCATACCTGGTTTGCTACTGCCTCCCTGGAGTGGAGAGTGAACCTGGCCCTTTTATACCTCCAGTCCTTTTTAAGTTTTGTTTTTTTAAAAAGTGAAACAGGGTCTCCCAGGCTAGGTTTGAACTTGTGATCACCCTGCCTCAGCTTCCCACAGTGCTGGGAAAAATGGTAGGATACCACCGCACCCATTAGCCTACTCTTTCTCTATATTAAGTCATCAGTTGAGAAATTAGAGTTAAAGCTGAAGTTGAGAAACATCTGAACATGTTCATGTAAAAGCTGATTACACTTCTCCATCCTCTATCTTCTCTTTTGAGTGTAACTAAAACAATGATAAACCTTGTAACAAATGCACATGATACTTGTCGACGATACTCAGAGTACTTTCAGGTAGAAGAACCGAGGGAGAAAGACGTGCAAAGCGTGCAGGACTCTAAGAGAGGCCTTGCTAAGGAGGTCGTGTTGGCCTGAATCTAATGATTCAGGAGATTTCTAAGACCTCTCTCAAACTTAAACACTTCTACTCTTTTTCTTTAATAACAAATTTGTAATAAAATGTCTTCATCTCCTGAGATACATGCTATGTTTTTATAGTGATTTGAAAGTTTTAAGTCAGCTCTTAAGATGCTATAGTTTATTTCTACCTTTCACAAGTATGGCATATCCATACATTCATGGATCAATATGTACGGCCAGGAAAAAATTCTTTTTACTAATTAATATTAACTCTGTAAGTTTAAAGTAAGTTAAAAAGAACAGGAGAACTCAAATGATAAAAAATTCTATTTTCAGAAGAGCTAATTTTATGACTCAGAAAATTTTTATGCTTGAATTTTTAAGGCTCAGTTTCCATTTTTCCTCCTGAGTACTATTGTATTTATTACATTTTCTAACAATATTTGATAATTAAAACACTTTTGCTGTATCAAATATCTCACAATTATGTATAATACAATGCTGACTAACAAGTGGGAGAAAAAATTAACAAGCATTCTGCCTTTATACAAAATTTCAGATCTATAAATAAAAAATAAAAAGGCAAGCTAAAAAGCTATAATGTTATAAATCCTAAAAAACTAATTGCATTCTGGAAGCCTAGTTTTGAAAATGAATTTTGTGAGTATTCTGAAGAACACAGAACTTCTTTTTTTATATTACTGTTAAAATTAATTACAGCCATAATTTAAAAATTTAGTCATGCTATATAGACAGAATGAAAAAAAACAAGAAAATGGCCATTATCAAATGAATGTATTTGATTACTCAGTAAGCATTTACAGAACCTATGCCTATATTTTCTAAATTTTAAGCTCTTTACTCTTGCACAAATAAGACAAAAAATAAACTAATATTGTAAATTATCTGGAAGAACAGTTTAGGTGGTAAATGTCATATTACTACAAAAAAAAAAAACCTCTACCAAAATGGTGGATCTGTATCAAAATATTTAATTCAAATCATGTATAAAGTTTAACAATAGTCTAAAGACTGACCATCCATGAGATATGAAAACATTTGAAGCACATTGCAAGAAAATAAAATCATCTATCTAAGGTCACCAATGCCTTTCCTGCTATGAAAACCCAGCTTCAGATTTATTTTATCTTCCAATCTGAGCCATTATTCTTGATCTTAATGAGCAAATAACATAATAAACTTTTATTGCACAAAGTGCACATGCTGAATTTTACTAGACGCATTCAGGGAGTAAAGAGTCAGAATGCCTGAGTTTTTTCTACACTTCTTTTCTTGTCAGACCACTGCGATCAAAGGTGGACATGTGAAAAAGTAACACTTTTTAGGGAACTGTGACCTCGTTCATGATATGGACAGTTTAGTGTATCTCACAAATAATTATTAAAATTCTAACTTGAAATGTACAATTTTTTTTTTTGCTTTTTGAGACAGGGTCTCGCATTGTAGTTCAGGCTGGCCCTGAGCTCACTATGGTGCCCAGGCAAGCTGCCGCGAACTCAGCAATCCTCCTTGTCTCTGCCTCCCAAGTGCTGGGATTACAGGTGTGAGCCACCACGTCCGGCATTGTGGTATGCGGTGTTGATTGTTGGTGGGTGTGTCTCCACGCCCAGCATTATATGTGGTTACCAGGGATTGAACTCAGGTCCTTGCGCTTGCGAGGCAGGGGCCGGAACCACTGAGCTAACCCTCCGGCCCGAAATGTACAAGTTTTACATGGATTAATTTGTTGGATTTTCTCAACAGATCTAAAGAAAGTAAAAGGGAAAAACTATCTGGCTTCTGATTTCACAGCAAGTCAGAAGCAAGAAGACAATCTGAATTTTTCATCCAACTCTAGTGCCCCTCCCAATCTAGGATAGTTATATCCAATATAGATCAGCAATATATAACTCTATGTGTTAGTTTGTGAAACAAAATTTTGCTGAGATTTGAAATAAAATATTAATTTTAAAATAAGGAGACCAATTTTTGAACTAAACAATTTAAAATTAATTTCAGTGTATTTAATAAAATATGTATTAGAGAATCCATTGAAAACAACCAAAAGCACAACTCAAAACTACTAAAACAAAAGCAATATGCAGAAATCAAAAGATTTCATATATATGATAAATGCTGTTCTTAGGAAAAAACATGGGGAAGAATACTCCTTTTACATTGGTAAATGGAAAAGAGAATAAACTTATGTATAAGATCTATTTAAGGAAGCTTTAAAATAATATAGAATAAATACCAAGCTCTTGGATTGGTAACATTTCATCCGTATAATATATGAATTCTTTCTACAAGAATGTATAAATTTAATGAGTTCTAAGTTAAAATATTAGCATAAAAGTTCTAAGAAAGGATTAGCTTACTAGAAATTAAAGCATAATATAGTCCCAATGATTAAAACAACATAGCATCTAATCAAATGATTGACCAATGGAATAATAAGGCAGATAGAAATTAAAAAGCCAAAACATACTCAATTCAATTTAATGGTAAAGTTAGTATTCAACTAACACTGTATGAGTACCTTATGACCAAGTATAAACGGTAACATAAATTTTAAATGGCACAAAGTGTTGAATAAGATCATTGGGGGCTGGAGCTTTAGCCCAGTGGTTCCAGCGCATGTCTAGCAAGCACAAGCTTCCTGGTTCAGTACCCGGTAACCGCATACAATACCAGGCATGGTGACTCACACTCAACAGCAGTCAGTAGCACACACCACAGTGTCAAGTACGGTGGCTCACATGTATAATCCCAGCACTTGGGAGGCAGAGGCAGAAGGATTGCTGAGTTCCAGGCTTGCCTGGGCTACACAGTGATCTCAGGGCCAGCCTGAATTACAAAGGGAGACCCTGTCATGAAAAAAATTTAAAAAAAAATGAGATCATAAGATACAAGAATGGAGTGTGAGAAAATTAATGTAAGTTTGGAGAGGAAATTCTCATCAGCATTATGTCAAAATTCTGAAGTCATTAATCCAACAATACAAACACCAAAACATCTCAATGCGAAAAAGTATTATAAAAAAACCAAGACATTGGGCCGGAGGGTTAGCTCAGTGGTTCCGGCGCCTGCCTCGCAAGCGTAAGGACCTGAGTTCAATCCCCGGTTACCACATATAATGCTGGGCGTGGTGGCTCACGCCTGTAATCCCAGCACTCGGGAGGCAGAGACGGGAGGATTGCTGAGTTCGCGGTGGCTTGCCTGGGCACCATAGTGAGCTCAGGGCCAGCCTGAA
>PVIC010022808.1:0-27333 GCA_004025085.1 Thryonomys swinderianus
AGAAAGAAAGAAAGAAAGAAAGAAAGAAAGAAAGAAAGAAAGAAAGAAAGAAAGAAAGGCAGGAAAAGAAATAAAGTAAAAAAAGAAAATCTACAAGAATATTCTTAGCAATGATAAATCTCATTGTTTACTAATTTATCCAGATACTCCAAAAATTCATGCCTTAATATTTATGCATCGAAGGAAAGGTCTTTATGGTGTGAAGCGAAAAAGCAAGCAATGAAAACGAATGGCCCTTCCAGTAACGAATTTTGCCGCGAGTGTATGAAGCCATTTACTGCGATAATCAGGGCTGCGGGAAAACAGCACTGAAGGAAGATGAGAGAGGGGTGATATCAAACCATCACCCAAATAAGGACTAAAGGCTTCCAAATACCCCCATTTGCAGCAAAGGGTAAACCTTTCTTGCTGTGTCAGTAGAGATGTATCTATCCTCCCAGACCCCAAGGGCTGCTGCGGAAGAAGTGAATCTTTCTTTTTTGGTAAAGGTGATTCTGGTGACCTTGGACTGAAGTAACAACTGCGGACGTGTAGAAGGGCTTGCATGTTTCTGTAGAGAAATGCTTGGAGAAACGGATTGTGCCGTCTGTGGTTTACTTCTAAGCAAGGAGACAGAATCTCCAAGAAAAAGTTCCCACACAGCTGGCTCCTGCACAGGTCTTGACATCGGAAGCCTCTGTAGAGCACTGATTCCAGCCAAGCTCGACTTCCCAGCCTGCAGGGAGAGTCAGTGTACACCTCACTGCTCCTGCACCAAGGCCAGAGGCTTTGATTCAGCGGGCCCTGCATTCCTCTCTTTAAATTGAAAACCACACTTCATCTGCATCTCTGGAATGACCAACATCAATGGTCATATAATATATATAATGGAATATTACTCTGCCATAAAGAATGACAAATTTCATTCACTTATGTGCAAATAGATACACACTAATAAGGGAAACAAATAGATCACAGACATGTCAAAAACCATATCTTTTCTCTGGTATGAGAATCTGTAGATGTAAATGAGTTCTAGAATGTATGATAGATTTTGTGAAATAGTAAATATTCAAAGGGAATGTGGTGGGGGAATGTAATAAGAGGAAAGAATAAATATGATTTGGAAAGAAAGAGAAATAGCATGTATATAAGGGGTGGGAGGTTGTGGGTGGGTAGGGATATGGGTAAAAATGAAAATTAACTGGTGTCTTATACTAGTACAAATTCCCCAATGTTGAGTGATTGTGAGCTGTGTATAAAATGTACCAATAAAAATTCAATTAAAAAGACACATTTCATTTTAGTGGGAAGAGGAAAGAGGATGACAGGAGTTAAAGGAGGCCTTCCCTCTCGGCGATCGTGCCATAGTTTTGGTGTGAACTGTATACGTTTTTGAAATTTCTAGTGTGTATTTTTTATCAAGATTTAGAAAACTTTCCCAACTTTTAAAACATCAGCTCATATTAAAATTTAGTGTTTCTGAGTTGAGCTTTTTGTAGATGCAAACTCCAGTATTATTTTTTGAACTAGGTTCTGATTTTTCCATCACGTATTAAATGCCCTACTACGAGCTCTTGCACCTCAACGCTGGCAGCTTTCGAGGGACTCTTTTCTCATCTCGATGAACTTTTCACCCCTCAACTGTCACCACAAACTACTGAAACATGCTAATCTCTTCCTGGAAATCAGTACTGACAGTCTGCCCCAAGCACTGGCAATTTAACCACTTTTAATCAATATCTTCTTTGAAATGTTTTGTTAACCTATAATAGCCACCAAAAACTCATTCACTGGAAAAGACAGCTTTGCTAAATCACAGGGAAAAGTAACAGTCCAGAGGTAAATTATAAAACCAAAACAGCTCTTTGAAATGATCCTAACTTCAAAAATGTTTCATCGTTTAAATCCGCACCCTTAGCCTCTTTGCATCCTTACAAATACAGGGTTGTAAATAATTCTGTAGATTCCAAGGGAGACCTTCGGAGAGAGGAGAGCTCGGGTATGTTCTAATGAAACACACTGGAGTCTGCACGTCTCGTTTAATGGTGACTCTTGCTACTTATTTGTCTCAAGCAGAATAACCCTCTGGGCTTCAGTTTATCTTACCTTCTGTAGTGTGAATATTGGTCTTCCCGAAACTTACATGTTGGAACCTAATACCCAGGTGGGTCTAAACTCAGGAAAAGAAACAGACTCCAAATTGAGGCAGAGAGTGACCGCTCCATGACCTCTACTTTACTTGTGTTTGGTCTTAGTCTAACCAACTCCAATAACTGTAAGTGAACAGTTTTTCTTGTTCGCAAACATGATCCAGTCTAGGGTATTTTATAGCAGCCTAGATTTTCTAAGGCACCATCTATCTGATTTTTTTTTTCTTTTTTGGAGACAGGGTCTTGCTTTTGTAATTCAGGCTGGCCCTGAGCTCACTATGGTGCCCAGGCAAGCCGCCGCGAACTCAGCAATCCTCCTGTCTCTGCCTCCCGAGTGCTGGGATGACAGGCGTGAGCCACCACGTCCGGCATTGTGGTATGCGGTGTTGATTGTTGGTGGGCGTGTCTCCACGCCCAGCATTATATGTGGTTACCGGGATTGAACTCAGGACCTTGCGCTTGCGAGGCAGGTGCCGGAACCACTGAGCTAACCCTCCGGCCCCGATCTGATGTATTTTACACTGTGTTTAGAATGAGTTGAACTATCTCAGTGCAATATACAATTACTCTTTCTTATTTCTCAGAAAATCTATACCTTTGAGTATGAAGTATGCCTTCCTTATATGTAACTTAATTTACTAATTGATTTTTCACATCATATTAATTTTAGAATCACCCTGTCATCATACTCAAAAGTTCTGTAAAGTTCTTTTAAAGGTTTTTTTTTTTTTTGGTCAGTATGTTTGTGGTACACAGTTGTACAATTCCAATTACAAATGTGTGGATATGAAGATCATTGAAATTGGAGGAGAGTTAGTGTTTCAGTACAGAGCTTTCCAATATTCAAATGTGCTATCCTCAGTTTATTCCACTTTTTGATTTATTTTGTTAATATTTTGTTGTAAGGTACGTATAAATCTCATATATTGGTGCTCTTTAAAAATATACTGTTCCTACTTTATTCTAATGTTGATTTGTTGCTAACATATCGAAGTATAATTTACTTTGACTATGGATCTGGCAGCAGTCTATGTTGCTAAACTCACTTTTTAACTCTGTTTTCCTTTATTATTTTATGTAAAAATTTTAAAAAATTCTTAGTCAAATAAGAGAATGATGTGTGTCATGATCTTCAAAGTAGAGTACAAGATAGAAACCAAAAAGATTCTTACAGTAAAAAGAAACATAATAACACTCAAGTACTGTGAAACAGAAAGAAAATGTTCAAATGGAAAAGGTAAAGGGGGTAGAGGAAAGTAAAGAATATGACATTAAAACAGAAAAATGGAAACAAAGCTTATGTATATAAGGGGTGGAGGTTGAAGGAGGGTAAAAATAAGAATCAAGATATGCACAGGTACAAATTGTCAATGTTGAATGTGATCATAATGTTTACTTAAAATGTACCAATAAAGTCAATAAAAAGGAAAAAAAAATAACACACAGTTCTGACCTTCTCATTTATCCTAATGTGACCTGGTTTTAGCTCTAAGCCCAGTCTCTTTACCTGCTTACCCTCACTGGTAGGATACTTTCATATTTTATTTTATTTTTTGATTGTGGATTTAGGGACTGAAACTAGGGACTTCATGCTAAGCTAATTCCTAATTTGCTTTACTTACAACTTTGCTTTTCAGACAGGGTCTCACTAATTTGTCCAGGACAGGCTTTAACTTGCAACCCCCTTACCTCAGTCTCCCATAGTGCTAGGATTACAAGTATGTGCTGCCATATCTGGTTTGTTTTGGTTTTTGTTTCTATTTTCCAAGATACTGTAAATTTTCACTTATTTGCTAAAAATTTTTCTTTTCCTCAAAGTAGTATAAAACTGTCTTTGTAGAGGAGATAATGCAGAAAGCTCCAGGCTGAACTTCATGGCTTCCACGGCATTCCGGGGATCCCTTTCCCAGAGTTCTTTCCTTCAAGGGCAGGGATGGCCCTAGTCTTCCTTGTAAGCTTTGGATGAAGTTCATGAGAAAAACTAGAAAGTGTTCTTGGAAACAACCCAAATGTCCATCAACTGGAGAGTGGATAAAAAAAAAAAAAGATGTGTTTTTTTTTAACAAAATGGAGTATTACTCTGCCATAAAGAATGACAAGATTGATCCATTTAGGTGCAAATGGAGACACCTAGAGGATATACTAATAAGTGAAATCAATAGATCACAGATAGACAATTCCCAGATCTTCTCTTTGGCATGAACACCTGTAGATGCAAATGAGCTCTAGAAAGTAGGACAGCTTTTATAGAGTGGAATATTTCTATAGGAAACTTGGTGTGGGAATGTGATGAGGGGAAGGAATAAATACGATACAGAAAGAAAATAAAAGAGCATGTATAAAGGGGGGAGGAGGGGGGAGTGGGTAGGGATATGGGTAAAAATGAGAATTAACTTGTGGCATATACTGGTACCAATTTCCCAATGTTATATGTGATTTTGAGATGTATATAAATTGTACCAATAAAGAATTCAATTTTTAAAAAAACTAGAAAGTGGAAGTTGGTTCTGTTTCTTTGGACCTCATGCAGTTCTACAAACTCTTCCCTAGCCATAGTCAATACTAACTCATTAAGGGTTTTAGTTAAATTTTCCTTACCAAAGGCCAGTAGCATCTATCCCAGGAATTCAAAAGTTTAAAGTTTACTTCCCATCTCTCTCTGGAAGATACACTGTTTCCCTACACATTAGAATCTGTCAAGAAAAGTGATTAACTTAATTACACAATACTATATAGATGATATAGATATAGATATACACACACACACATAGATGCACACATTTCATGAATATATGAATGAGTTAAATAAATGTCTAAAGTTCTGAATCTTCTAACTGTCCAGACTGACTCTGTGCTTGTAAGTGCAGACCTAATATACCTGCCCCCTTTCCACATCCCACGCTGAAGCTAAGGCTCTCCATGAACTGAATTTTAAAACAATTTTTAAATGAAACAAAATAAAAAGCAGAATGAATAAATAATGCTTTTTCTATTTGATGTAAAATTTCTATGCCCAGTTTCATTTCTACTCTACATTTAACACAAAGGAGCTTAAATGTTGATTAGGCTCACTGTTTCCATTTTATACAAATATCAGTAGAGTTTGATCTGTCCACTTTTGCCACTGAAATAATTGCCATGATCCCTGTTAAACTCGCTATTGGAACAGACACTTTTCATTGTCATCCTTCTCGAATGCTTAACAGATGATAGTCTTTTTTTTTTTTTTTTTGAGACAGGGTCTCCCTTTGTAGTTCAGGCTGGCCCTGAGCTCACTATGTAGCCCAGGCAAGCCTTGAACTCGGCAATCTGCCTGTCTCTGCCTCCCGAGTGCTGGGATTACAGGCTTAAGCCACCACTCCCAGCAACAGATGATTGTCTTAATCACTTCCTTTCTTATGAAACTTTGTTTTGTGTCATGACTGCAGTCTCTGTTTACCACCCATATTTTGGTTGCCACAGCTGAGTCTACTTTTCAAACTAACGTTCTTCTTCCAAAAAATTACACACTGGCATTTCTCAATGCTAACATAAAGACCCAGTTAAATTCTCACTCATTGCTCCCTCTGACTTCAGCTGTCTTGTACACATCAAAGATTTTCCATCATAAATCCAACTCAGGCTGTTTAGAGTCTTCATTTTAACAGAGGTGATCATCCTTATCCATAGATTCTAACTTCGAGTACTCAAACACCTGATGATCAAAAATACTTTTAAAAATGTGTCTGTTTTGAACAGATATAGTGAACTTTTTCTTGTAAGAACATTTTTTAAACAATGTTGTAGAATAACCTACACAGTATACACTTTGTATTAGAAATTATATGTACACTAGAGATATAGGAAAATATTCATAGGTTATAAAATAGTTCACTGTGTTGTGAAAGCCACTTAAATATCCACAGATTTTGGTATTGGTGTGGTGCCACAGAGCCAATCCTCTGTGGGTACTGAGAGACAACACCATACATGCTTAATTGATGTATCAATGTGTCTGAAATTTAGCACAACATGAAATGAAATGCTTTTTTATCTTCACTCAGTGAGTTCCCAATGAACTGTCTTCATGATCTATAAAACTGAAGTTCTACTTGCAGGTATGGTATCTTCCTGCTACACTTTGCTTTCACTCCATTAGTTTTTCTCAAGAGAGACACTGCTGTGTCCATTCATTTTCTCTACCTCTTCTTCACTCATGAGTGGAACCTTTACCACGCTGCTACCTCTGCATAGAATATGATTTTCCCTTTTGTCCTAGTTACCTCATTTATCTATTCTATACAAATCTACTTACTGAAAGGTTGTCCTAGCTCCAGAGTATAGATCAGGCTTTTTGTTTTTATATACTTGCATAGAAACCTAAAACTTATTTTTCAGTGAATATATCATATGTACTTTTCACATAGTTTACACTGGCAGAGATGAAGATAGCCATGAACTTATTGACCACCATTCATGAATTCATGTGACCTTAGTAAGTACAAGCTTCATATAGATTATCTAGAATCACCCTTGAGAACCACTTAAAACAGAATTTCCAGTGATTATTGGAGTTCAAATATGGACTATTGAATAAATGCTTGTTAAATAATGAATTTATCAATTCCAATTTATACATAAATAACTGATTTGGTGACAATAATTTGGAAACCAATATAAATTTAAAATTTAAACAAAAATGAAATTATTCTTAAAACTCATGTGTTACCTATGTATGATTAAACCAAACAGTAAATCTATTCACATAACCCAAGAGTCAGAGAACAATATCTTTTGGGACAAACAGTGACAGTCCATGAATTTTCACTTTGTGCACTTGGTTTTTATACTACAGTAATGGGGCTGAGGAGATATCAGTTATGGTCAACAAAGTTTACAAAATTTCCTCTATCACCCAATCTAGAAAAAATTTGCCAGCCCCTGCTTTCACCCACTGATGCAATAATATGAATGGGTGCAAAAGAACCTGTTAAAATTTACTGTTGTCATTAAGATGTTGAAAATGCTCATTGTCAAGTTTCTTCCGGATTTACAGTGATGCTGTGTCTACTGAGTTTCTCCACCCACCGAGACAACTGGACCCCAAGCAGAAACAGGCTCACAGTACGCAACGACAGCATCAAACACATTCTCCTCATCCTTCTACAACATGGCATTGGCTTTCTTTCCCCATGAATTCCAGGGTCTTTTACCCAACATCACAGCATCTCCTTTCCTTGCTTTTTGTTTTTCTGAGGGAAGGAAGCCAGTGTGGTTTTGTGTCAGCTCTCATGTAACGTTTGGGGGAGCTCTTGTGGCCCCCTCTCTTAGAGATAAATTGCCAGGGAAACCAGAACTGGGGGATTACATAATCTAACATTCTGGGAACCACAACAATGAAAACCCCAAGAAGGAATGCTGGTGAACATAATTACTTCTTTACCTACTTTAATTTCTTGAAGTCATGTCTTCTACATAGTGAGCATTCAATATCCTCTAGTGGCCGATAATTTAACTTTTGACTTTCATGGTCATGTGCCCCTCACCTCAGCCACATCCTAGTAAAGTGGCTTCTTTTTCCTAGGAAACTTTATATGGGATCCTGTGTCTGGGTAGGGAAGCCCTGTAATTTAAAGGCGTGATGACCAAGTTTGCTTGGAGAGGGTCAGCAAATTGATACTTAGAGTATGAATTGATTCCAGTTACGGTGAATCACTGTCCCCCAAGGAGAAACCAAATGCATTAGTTTGATCATCTCAAGAACTAGTGCTGAAGCAGACCCTGTGTGTTAGATGGCAGACTGACCAAAGAACGCCAACACCCAGACTGAATTTGCTGAGTGGCAGCCCTTGCTCAGCACTCTCGTTCCATCAGTCTGTGTTCAACATCATGCCTGTTGCCCACGGTCCATCAGTGTAACCATTATACTGAAAGTGGTATTTATAATACCAGGTTGTGTGATATCATCTTCTATCCCCTGTCTACTTGGTTGTTCAATCTTTTCTTTGGTGATTAGGCTCTGGTGTATATTAACACGCAGCGCAAAGATCTTCACTTCTCATTTGAGTAGGTCTCTTTGTCACCAATCTTATGATTTTTTTCTATTTATTCTTCTGATCATCAGGCTACCCTGAGTACCCATATTTGAAGTTACTTTTCTTTCCTCATAAATGAAAGATGAGATGTGCTATAAGAACTTTCCTGAGTGTCCCTATCTTGTTGTTCCTGAAGAAGATTCTAGCATTAGCCATCTATCTACTTTCTGACAACACTATAATACTGAGCCAACCATCCACAAGCCAAGTACAACAGTTTCCTCCCTTCATCAGGTCATCATAAAGGACCCCACAAACCTGTGATAGAGCCAGAGGAATGGCAAGGATGACTACCAGAAGGATGTCTTGAACACTGCTTGGTAGTTTACTTATGTCTTTTGGTGACTTCGCACTTAACTTCTAACAAGTTCTTTCCATTTATGAGGCTTTTCATTTGAGTTCCTCATCTTTAAACCTTCATGAATCTGATGGAATCCATTTTAGCCATGTGATCTTTTGCTATTTCATATGCACATATCTCACTTCCATCTGAACTTAACTGCCTCTTGAGAGGGAGTTTTCAAATGTTACGTGTTTCTCAAGAGCAGGCTTTTTGTCTAAGAGCCATAAGGGTTCTGAGGACCAAGCAATAGTCCATCTTATTTCACAGCTCAGATTTACTGCAGAATTCTTCTCCTGTCTATACCTAACCAATGACTAGCAGACCTCCAGATTGCCAAGGACATAGCTTCAAGCTGTACAACGAAAGCTGTCTTTGAACTAATACTGAGGAACAGGGTTCTTTCTCAGTGTCCAGAAGAGTACAGTGTGATGGGAACACCTCCATTGGAAAGGGTGTGTGTGTTGCCCTCAGCCCAGAAGCCCATAGACCCCTTAACTCATGTGGCCTGGCCTTGCACCTTCAGATGGCTTACCTCTCACTTTCTCAGATCTGTTTCCTCAAGACTTTTCACACGTGGTCCTTGTCCCATTCCTTTGGCATAAGCAACAGGATAGTAGATTAAGTACAATATTGTATTTTTCTACAAAATATCCAAAGAGTTTGGGATCTTTTAAGCAGTATGATGACAGAAGGAAGAAGTAAATAGCCATGATACACCTCAAGTAAGAACCACAGAGTCCAGCAATCCTTGAATGTCCTGTACTTTTCCTTTCCCCAGTGCAAAACTAAGTAGGAAGAAGGCGATAGAGCCCTCGGAGAAAAGGGTAAGTTAATATTTAGCAAATTTGTCTTTCCTCAAAAATAGTCAGCCTTACCTTCAATACATGGATTAGTAATCTTAGATTTACTTAGACCTGAACAAAGATCAGGACTTCATTTGCCTAGAGAAGGAATGTATTTGGGATCTCCTCGTAGAACAGTCATCTGGTAATTCTTCTAGCCTTGTGGGGGCAAGCTCCTGCCTGCCCACTTCTGAAAACTTTCCCTATCATCTGGCTTTTCCACTTCTCAGTATGACCCATGGCTTTTGCTAGATTTTCAATGGGTTATTCCAGCAGCATATTAGTAACATCATCAGGGGGCTCTGTCAGGGTGGTAAATCTTGTATTATAAGAAGATTGCTATTGCTGTATACTCTCCGTTACATCAGCTAACATTCTGTTTTCTTTTTACCAGTGACCCAATAGTCTGTGCTTTTCCTGGCCCACATTTGGCCATATTCTGAACCTCTTTCCATATGCGATATGTCATTTTTCTTTAAATAATCCCACCTCTCCTCACTCCTGCAGGTTAAGAGCCAACATTTGCTATTGATTTGATGATTACAAGGAAAATAGGGTAGATTCTGAAGAGGTTGAAAGTAGCATGACCTTGAAAGGCCTCTTTCTTATTGAGACAATTTTCATGATCTTCAAGGAAGAGGTTTGAGCTAGGCCTGGAGTGAGACCATTGCAGTGTTACAAGAGCTCGGAGTCTCAAGAGAAGCAGCACTAGGCCCCCTTGAAAGAGAAAGAGGGGACTCTTTAAATGCTGCTCCCTGAGTGCCTCACCTACCTCGCCCTAGTCCTCATTGTGCATGGGGAGGAGCACGGTCACCCATCCAGGAAGTGGGTGTTGCTTCTGCAGACCATGTGGTGCCATGGAGTTAGAGATGGAGCATCCAAACTGGATCTCCCCAAATCTCTCTTTTCCAAACCTCACAATCCCACCTCTTCTCTAATAGTCTTGATTTAACCGTCAGAAAAATGTCAGAGTTGAAAACTCAACTTTCTCTGAAGTTCTATTTGAGGATTAAATCTTAAGTCCTCCATTTTGAGTGCCCTCCAGCTGCAAGAAATTAAGCTACCAAAAACACTCCCTGCCTCTAAATTCTTTTGAAATGATGATTTATCACCCAGGCCTATCATTTTCCCTCTTCAATGAATTAATGGTTCTCAGCAAGTGTCACTGAATTTCATTGTCGACAAGTATAATTTCCCTCGTGTTTATGAAATGTCAGAGAGGTTGTACCAGCAAGTATGTTTCTGTTCATCGTGTCCCACATAAACTCACCACCAAAGGATTATCTGATGGATTTATCACGAGACAGTGTCAGGCACTATCCGTGTTCTGAGTTCAGCCAACGACTATCACAGCCCAACACCCATTCTCTCTGTTCTCCTGAGTGCCAACTGGGTGAGTTCCAGTTGCCTAGAAAGAGACACCAAGGTCGTTGACTTCACAGAGAGGTTATTCAGCAGGAGTCTTGGAAGCATCACATGAGGAACTAAGAATCTCAGGAAGAAGCATAAGAAAAATTGTTAAGATGCAGTTTGATCCTGGAAGGATGTGACCTTGACCAAATCCATTGCCTAGAGCTGAAAACCATTCTTAGTGGAGAGCAGCGCTGTGAGCATATTCTGAGCTGCACCTGAAGGAGCAGCATGCTGGTCCCAAGGCAAATGTCCAAGAAACTCATTTGAGTTTCTTCTGTTCAGGTATACTTCAGGTATACTGTACAGGTATACTTCCTGTTTTACCCAAGAGCAGATTTTGTTTCTGTTTCTTTTGGGAAAAAATTAAAAAATTATATTCAGAGGAAGTGAATAAAGATTCTACAAATTTTGAGACAAAATGACGGGCAATAGAAAAATATTTTTTAAGTGCAAAGAATGAAACTCTTGGCATCACACGATGACTTTGGGCACCACAGGTGAGATATGCTTGGAGAAACTCTGAGTAGGTTTGTAGGTTTTAAAATTGATGTTCAAACATTCATTCATTTAGGTCACTGTTCTATACAAACACACTTGTGTGAAGCAGCAAGACAGCTGTAGTATTCTTCCCTCTAACATGATCTGATTGCACATTAAATATAGTCATTTCTGTAAGCAATTTGTAGTATTGCTGCATGAAATATTATTCAAACTAGATAGTTGACATGAAGAATGTAGGGCTATAGATTGCTCCCATGCATAGCTATGATTTTAAGAGAAGAGAAATATTAACTCCAAGTGATCTGTTTGGAGTTTTTCACTCCCAAGTGCAAGAATTATCACTATCAATATGCCAGAGGAAAGATCAGAGTCACTGAAAAATGAAGGGTTACTTTTGAACATGCACACGAAACACAATTCACTTTGGATTTCTTGATTTCGTAGAACTCCTCCTATACACCACAAATGTAGGAAAAGAAATGTTTTGGTAATTCTATTGCAATTGTAGAAATTTTCACTAGAAAACTTTTTCCTAACCAAGATTTTGTGTGATTAAATTAAATAATCAATAGTTATCAATGAATCAATAAATATAGATATTCCTTTCTTTAAAAAGAGCTTTAAATAACATTGGCTAATGAGGTTTCCCATATTTATTTCAAAGTGAAATTAATCCAGCTTTTCTGTTCTTAAAATTGAGAATCTGTTAAGGGGAAAATAGAAGTAATAGATGGAGCAAAATAACAGTTTTACTGAGAGTCTCCCAAGATACAGGTATTTTTAAAAATTTAATTTATTGGTACATTATATATACACATCACAATTACACTCATCATTGAGATTTTGTATCAGTATATAACCTGACTTAATTCTCATTTTCCCCATCCCCTACCCAACCTACACCCCCCCCACTTTGTTTCCTTTTTTTAACCATCAACTTTTCTCTTTCCCTTCTTTGTTTACTCCTAAACCCTTTTTCCCCTTGAATATTTATTATTTCACAATACCTGTCATGCATCCTAGAACTCATTTCCTACTTCAGTTTCTCATAATAAAGAAAAGATATGATATTTACACATCTATGACCTAATTATTTCACTTATGAGCATGTCCTTAATGTACATCCATTTGAGTATAAATGACTCAACCCCATCATTCTTTATGGGAGAGTAATACTCCACCTTCTTTATCCAGTCTAGAGTTGATGGGCATTCATGTTGTTTACAAGATTTAGCTATCTCGAACTGAGCTGCTATAAACATGGGAGTGCATATGTTGCTGTGATATTAATCTTGTAATTCTTTTGTGTATATCCCCAGCAGGGGAATAGCTAGGTCAAATGGGACCTCTACTCCTAATTTTTTTTGTTTTTTTTTATTCCTAATTTTTTGAGGAATCTCCATACTGATCTCTGTGATGGTTATACAAGTCTACATTCCCACCAACACTGGAGAATGCAGCTTTGATGAGCAGGCAAAGAGGCTTCCTATCGTACTGCCCTAAGCTAAGGTTCATTCAGGACCTCTTTTTAGGGAACACTCTTGCACCATCACCTGAGAGCAAGAACAATGAAGAAATAAGACTCATTGGAGAGGCAGGAACTCAAGGGAGGAAGCTGCAGTTATGGAGGGCACAAGAAACACCAGTCTTTCGCCTGTGAACAGGACCTGGACCAGTGCATGTTGATCTCTCATCATTGTGATAATCAAAGGAACGATTTCTCATACAGCAAGGAGGAACTGTGCATCTGTCTGAAATGGAATCCTGTTACTCTAATACTATTCCTTGGAAAAAAAATTCCCTTATGGGATAAGCAGTAAGAAAATGTAAGCAAAGTTCTCCCTTAAAAATTATCTGGAAAATAAGCATTGTTTGTTTGCAATACTAAGACAGGGCATCTCTAAACAACCACACAATATATCATAATATATCAAAGACAGTCCAAAGTAGATGATAAATAGCAAGTTAAACAAACATAACCATTTAATGCAAGATGACAAACAATTAACGATCATTCTGATTTCTATGCTGGTTCCATTACTATGTCCATGATTTAAAAAAAAACATTTCCAAAAATTGTGCCATGAATTTAATATTAAATAAAAGTTGCATGTGCATGTTTAGATGTTATTCTGTTGGGAAAACAATAAAAAACTGCAATGTACACAGAGTATAAAAATTAACTATAAGTATATTTCTAATGGCACTTTACTAAGTCAGAAAATTATATAATTTATTGAAAAATTGTCAATAGATTAAGTAGACAGGTAAGAAGCATGATGTGAACTTAGATTAAAAGTAAATAATTAATGCCAGGCATGGTGGCTCATGCCTGTAATCCCAGCACTCGGGAGGCAGAGGCAGGAGGATTGCTGAGTTTGAGGCTTGCCTGGGCTACATAGTGAGCTCAGAGCCAGCCTGAACTACAAAGCAAAACCCTGTCTCAAAAATAAAGTAAATAATTAAACTCATAAAGTATTTATAGAAAGTACAATATAAAGTAGACTTTAACATAATAAACACAATTTGGAAAATCTTTTCACCGATGCAGTCAAAAGAGTTTCAGACAAAGTTGCAGTGAGACAGGGGAAGCAAAGGACATCAACAAAGACAAAATTTAATAAACCATGCAAGGTAGGTAAGATCGGGATTTCAATTTGGACTTCAGGAGACATATAGCAGGACGTATCTTAATTGCTAAATCAGAAAATCCCAAATTTAATCTCCAAAATGAAACAGTAGGTAAATTGTAACTCTCAAATTGAACCTTATTTAGAACACCCATCTTCTTTTTTTTCTTCATCTGCAATTAGACAGTTAACTTGCTATTTCTTAAACACTGGCTTTTTTCAATTAGAATTACAAATGTAAAAGGGAACCAGGAAACTAATAGAAACACTCTCACTGCTGGTAAGAATGCAGAGTAATACATTTGTTTTGAAAAACAATGGAGCAATTTCCTACAAACCTAAAAGTACTATCACCATGTGATCCAGAAATCACTTTCCTAAGTATTTATCCAAATGAACTGAAAATTTACTTTTATTCAAAACCCTGTCTGGGAATTTCTATAGTATCACACGATGGCCAAAAAACTGAAAGAAATCAGGGTACCTTTCAATAAATGGGTGAATGCATACACAAACCGCAGTGTAACTGTACAGTGAAATACTGTTCGGGGATAACATATAAATGAGTGTTCACAGTACAAAATGATACTGAGGAACCTCAAAAGCACGTTGAACAAAGAAATATAATCACCTATAAAAGATGCATACATATTGTGTCATTCCAGTGATGAGGCATTCTGGTGCAGGCAAAAGTATGGGGTAGTAGAAAGGTTAGTGGTTCCCAGGGGCAAAGAAGAGCAAGAAATGAAGAGACGAAACACAGGGCGTTTTCGGGAGAAGGAAACTGTATTGTAAGATACGGTTTTGGTGGGCTGGAGATTCAGCTCAATGGTTCTGCCGCCTGCCTAGCAAGCGCAAGGCCCCTGGTTCGATCCTGGGAACTACATACAATGATATGATATTGGGCATGATGACTCACGCCCACCAGCAATCAGTACCACACCCCACAGTGCTGGGCATGGTGGTTCACGCTTGTAATCCCAGCACTCGGGAGGCAGAGACAAGAGGATTGCTGAGTTCGCGGCGGCTTGCCTGGGCACCATAGTGAGCTCAGGGCCAGCCTGAACTACAAAGCGAGACCCTGTCTCAAAAAAAAAAAAAAAAAAAAAAAAAAGTTTGGGATCCAAGATGAGTCTTGGCCTTAAGTTGAAAGCGAGGAAGGAAGCTGTTCTATGTAGTGTCCTTTCTTAATCTAAAAACGAGTACTACTAACTAATAAAGCTGTCACTTGGTGACTAATTCAAGGAGGATATTAATAAAATTGAAAAGTCCAAGGACAGTGTTCTCACTTAATGAACCGCTACAAGAAGAAGGGTCTGCCGCCACACGGCTCTTCTTCCGCCCTGCCTCAGCGACAGACTCCTGTCCCCTGGATCCTGCGCTCCAGAAAGGAGGGTGACTGAAGTCACGGCCAGCACGAACCGGAGCAGGCATCTGGAGCGTTTATCAATTTAGCAAGAAATACTTTCTCCATCAGGACGCAAACCTGAAAACTAATACTTGTGGAAAAGTGCTGCAAACATTGTAAGACTGTTCTAGCGACCATCGTAGCATCTGGAAAATGAAATTTATCTGAAGCGTCAAACCACGGTCCTCTGAGAACTACTTTAAGCCAGCAAAGATGGTCATTCAGTGACCGGTACATAGAAGTAAAGCCAGAATGGACTGGGCTTCTCTGCTCTCCAAATACGAAGAAGCCAGAGACCCGTGTATTTTTTCTTAAAAAAGGAGATTGGGGTTTGGAACGTGTCTTAAATGTGTTTTCCAGTCTCACAGCTGGTGAAGGCTCAGGAATTGAACCTCATATTGAACCAGAACACATTATTTACACTCTACTTCCAAGAGAAAGAGCAAGAGAACAACAACAACAAAAAAGCTATGATGTACCAAGACGGAAATATGTGCAGGGTATCTATATCATGGGCACAAATCCGAGACAATACTATGAGCGAAAGATATGTTCTGCCTACAGACATCAATAATGTAGAACATTAAGTCAGAGATATTGTTTTGTGCAATTTTTAGTTTTAAGTTTTCAGTCATGTGCAATTAACCCTTTCCCTCAACTGATGCAGAAGACAAATATACCCTGACAGATACATAAATTAAATTTCTTTCCAAAATTAGATCCAAGATTCTTTTTAAATGTCAGTAAGGAATCATGGAGGTCAAGAAGCCTGTTCAGTCTCAGGGCTTGAAGGTTGAACATGAGACCCCAGACAGATACCTGTGGGGGGATCGTCCACACTGACATCCACGCTCAGGGGAGAGAAGGGTCATTAAAGTGTCAATACCGCACTACCGTTCTTAAGGTGATCATGATCTAGATCATGTGTAGGACCCAAGACGCATGTGCTCCTTGTCAGGCCCTCCTCAAAATGTCCCCTCCTCCCGAGGAACATCTTCAGCACCAATAATCTCACCTCTGTGTATTAGCACTACAGACTTTCTAAACTTTAAAACTGGTCACTAGTGGGTAAGGGGTTTTTAGGAAAACACTTTGTACTTCCAAACATGTTCATTTGAGTCCTGAGATACAATAAAACAGACTCCGGCCTGGCTGGCTGGACAGCCTTGAGTGTCTTGCCAATTCTCTCTGGATTTCGTGTACTAAATGAAGACTTTGGACCAGATAATGATTCATAAGATAACTTCCAGTTTTAGTGTTCTGTGATATTTTGGAAATAATCCAGCCCTTTCTATACGCCAAAGACATTTCTTAACTTCGAAACGAATTCAGATTTCTCTTTCCTCTGTTTCCTACTCTGCTCCCAAAGTACTTTGTTTTTATTTGCTGGCTGAACTATTGCAAAGATACAGCATATGTAAGTTTGGTTCTGTGGAGAGTTCTTCAGGCTTCCCAGTAGAAATCTCATTTCAATATATTTTTTAAAAATCTGAGACAAGACGTTCCAAATACTAATAAAAACGACTAGATTGTAGACGCTTAAATTCAAAGGGTTGCAAAGGAAAGTTCTTTAACTCATCCACAAAACAATTATTTTTGTATATTTAGGTTCCGAAAGCCACATACTATCCACCAATATGAATAAGGTAATAAATCGTTAATTGTATGATGTACTTATTATTCATAAATTCATGAGATTTAATCTGTATTACATAATGAATATGGATAATGTATGATAATTTCATAGACCAATTCCAGCTTTAATATGAACAAAACACAGATACAACCAAATAAGAACAGGTTGGATATTTATTAATTACTCATAAAATAACTTTAATATTTTTCTGTCCAAGCTGTTCTTGTATAATTTTGGGCAGCTGATTTTTAAGGTATCAGAGTAGGACATTCCTTCTGAAAGAACCAGTGATGAACAGAACAAAATTTCCCTCTTCCCAATTCATGTAATGTGAAGATGAATGTAATTCTGGTTATAATTCTCAAAAAAAAAACATTACTATTGATCTGTTTCCCAGGGAGAATCTGACACATGTTCTATTTCTTATCCAATTACATAGATCAAGTTTGCATTGCATAACTTCTTAAGTTTCTCCCTAGTTGAGAAAGATCTCAAGCCTCAGGCTAGGTGCTACTGCTCCATGGCCTCAGAGTGAATCATTCACTGACACTGAATGTAGCTGTTTATTTTTATCATTAATTAAGTTTATTGATATAATTTAGATATACATAATGACCATATTCATCACAGGGACCACATGCCTATGAATGTTGCATCTTGATTCTTTTTTTTTTTTTTTTTTTTTTTGAGACAGGGTCTCACTTTGTAGTTCAGGCTGGCCCTAGAGCTCACTATATAGCCCAGGCAAGCCTCGAACTCAGCAATCCTCCTGTCTCTGCCTCCCGAGTGCTGGGATTACAGGCGTGAGCCACCAGGCCCGGCTGCATCTTGATTCTTATTTTTTCCCATTTTCCTCCTCTCCTTTCTACCTTCTTCTCCTTCTTACTAACAAAACTTTTGTTTCCATTTTATTGTTCTTTTTTCACTTTTTCTATTTCCTTTCATTCTTTCCATGCCCCCTTCCCATTTGAAGATTTTCTTATTTCTCAATTTCCGTTATATACTTTGGTCCTTATTTAAATTTTGATTCTGAGACCAGAGAAACAAGGCAACATTTGTTTACACATATGTGCTTGATCATTTCACTTAAGAGTATGGTCCAATTACTTTTAAATGTCTCAGATTTATCTTTCTTTATGACTCCATTACATATACTTTATAAAACCATCCTTTTTGTCCATTCAGCAGTTGTCATTTGGACTGTTTCCAGGATTTAGCTATTACAAAAAGTGCTATTATCATCATGAGGGTGTGTATATCACTGTGGTATTATACTTTTAATTCTTTCAGGAAAAAAAAAGGATACCTGGAATTTAACACATAGATAAATGAGGCATATTAATGTTTATAAACTATGACTATAACAAATACTATACTTCCTGTACAGCTTTGAACTCTGACCCTCAAATTTCACATTGCCCAGAAACATAACCTTACAAGAAAAAAAGATGTTCCTAGTTTTAGTAAGTTAATATATGGTAATAATGGGTTGCAGGGGACCCTAATCCACTGTGATTTCCACCTTCATGAATGGGAAATCTGCACACAAAACACAAACAGGGAGACAGAGGACTGTGTGGAGACAGAGGCAGAGGCAGAGATTGGAGCATCACAGCTCCGAACTATGAAATCCCAAGGATTTCCAGCCAAGAATAATGCTGGGAGAGGCAGGAAGAGAATCTCTGAGGGAATTTACAAAGAGCATGGGCCTCCACACACCCTGTTTCTGAATTTTCTGCCTCCAGAAAGACAAGAAAACAAATTCCTGTTGTTTTAAGGGACTCACATCCCAACCCCTTTTCATGATTTCACCCAGTAAATCAGTAAACTTCTAATTATCTGACCAGGTGATTTCTTTTAATGCAGTATATATCACCCAGGGAATATTTTTCATTCTTCAAGAAAAATGAAATTAAACCATTTGCAAGAAAGCAGATGGAGTCAGAGATCATTATGTTGAGTGAAATGAGCCGGACTGGGGAAGATAAAGTCACTTGCTTTTCTTAACAGTGGAATCGAAAGCAAATCCCCAAAAGGTGATATGAAAATAAAGAAAAGACTATAATCAGGCAAGAAGAAGAGAGGTCTGGAGAAGGAAGAGGGTAGCTATAGAGATTGGATGGATATGAGCAAAATAGAAACACACATCTGCCCTGTCGAAACTCAATGTTTTATAAAATTAACATGTACCAATAAAATACATATTTCAGAAGAGGAATTTGCTTTGTGTATAATTGTAAAATAATTACTAAAACTGTACTTTGGAAAAGAAAAATCAAAGCACACATAGAACACAAAAATCTGGACAAAAAATGAAAGTAAACATGAGGGAAATCACATTAGAGTTTGTTTTAAAAACTTAAACATTGGACCAGAGATTTAGCTCAGTGGTTCTGGCACCTGCCTTGCAAGTGCAAGGTTGTGAGTTCAATCCCAGAAACCACATACAATGCTGGGCGTGGTGACTCACGCCCACCAGCCATCAACACCACATACCACAGTGCTGGGCGTGGTGGCTCACGCCTGTAATCCCAGCACTCGGGAGGCAGAGGCAGGAGGATTGCTGAGTTCGTGGAGGCTTTCCTGGGCTACATAGTGAACTCAGGGCCAGCCTGAACTACAAAGCGAGACCCTGTCTCAAAAAAAAAAAAAAAAAAAAAAAACTTAAACGTTTGCTGCATTTGTAAATTTCTCAAGTTTTTGGCCTCAGTCACATACCTCAGCCCTCAGATAAAATCTACTACCTTGAACTAGATTTTGGTAATTTCTTTTATATTTTAGTTTAATACTCCAGGTTCAACTCTTAATGAACTTCATATAATTGAAATCAGAAAATATAGGTGTTTGTTTTCATTGATCAATTCTTAAATTACATCTGTGTTTCTGCTGTTACACACTCATCCACACCCCTGTATTGTACTGAAACAATGCGTTGCAATGTTTTTTGTTTTACTCATTCTACTGTTGGTGAACGTTTGGTTTGTTTATAAGCTATGCTTACACCTATGTCTAGGAACACATAGCTCTATATTTCTCTATATTTGGGGAGGAATGAGTCACAGGGAATGTCTAGCTTTGCAATGTTTTACCAGCGTTTTTGTACCAATTTTTCTTCCCACCATCAGATTGCAAATTTCCATTGTTCCATAACCTCTCAGGAACATCATATAGCAAGATCCTCTCCCCCACCGTGGATGGGTAATGGTATTTCGCCCTGCTTTGCAGTGTAATTACCCTGATAATGCAGGAGATTAAATCTATAAATAATAGTGTTGAGCTTTTTGGATTTTCTTTTTTTTTTTGCCTGTTAAAAATTTCCCCTTTTATTGAATTTTGTTTTCCTTCATCACATTGGAAGTTGCTTCCACAGTAGCAGGCACTAGTCCTTTATTATTTCAGTTTCTTTATTGCACCTTAAGCCTTTGCTTAATCTTAAATTTTATTTTGTTTCATCTGATGTGTGATTTTCCAAGCACCATTTCCTGGAAAACAACAATGGTGGTTTCCTCATTACTATCTAGTGACGCATGTGCCATAAATCAAAGGTCAGTTAATGAATGTTTTGTCTCTCTACTCTACTCTCGTGTCTGCCCATGAAACGATACTAAATTAGCCTCATTAGTATTTGCAATATATTTTGATCATTTATATCAATTACTCCCAATTTATGCTTCTCTAAAAGTGACACTGATTGGTATATTTTCATATAAATGTCACACACTGAGATTGTTGGATTGCACATGAACTTCTGAAACCCAGGTGAAATTTTGATTACCACTAACTATATGGACATATTTGCAAAACACTGAGATAACTCAAATACCACATTTTCTACACTGCAAATATAGTATATTTCTCTTGGGTAGTTTATGTGAATGACTTTGTCATCTTTCTCTTTAGCCAGGAGTATGGAGAAGGGAAGAAGGAAAGGAAGCCACCTCTGGCTCATGCTTATTCTGAATAGCCCTGGGCCTTGATGGAAATGGATGTTTCTTAGTTCCTGCCTTTCCATAACTGCAACTCAGTTGGAAGGTTAGAAATTGATCTCGGGACAAAATCAGCTGCAGTGGATTGATATTCTTTTCCTTCTTCAGTTTCATAGTTGTTTACAAATATTAATTTGGTTGTCCCCGATATTTTTTAAAACTAAAAGAAAATATTTTGAGCATTTAGAGGAGAATGAATACCCGTGGAGTTTTTAAAATATCTTTTCTTTCTTTTCCACTTCCTATGTGATAGATAATTTTTTCTCTGTAATGAGCTTCAAGTCTAAAATAGAAAGATAAAATCATCACAAGAAAGTAGGGGCCACGTAGCTCATTAAAGTAAGTGAGTCACTCCCTCACTTTTTTTCCATTTGCAAGCGGAGGGACATCTTTTGTGAAATATAACCCTCCCGCCCCTTTCCATTTGCTAGATCTTGCCTCCGGCCAGAAACAGAAATGGGAGCGACACTGGAGAAACCCTGAAGACGTCTCCGTGGGGAGAGTCGATGAAACCCTTCCAGAGCGGGGAGCAGCATTTGGGGACAGGCTGGCGGTGGCATCTGCTGCCGTATTGATTGTCTGGCTTCGTTCAGAGGGTCTGGCCAGCTCGACAGGGCCTCCTTTCTCCCCTGACGCGCGTGCGCTCCCCTGAGGTCAGGTCTCAGCCCGAGGCACAGGACGACTGAAACAAAAAGTAGCTTCGTCTTTAATGTCAGTTCCTTAAGCAAGATGACCCGACCCGAAGCTGCTGGCACCGTGAGCGAGGGGCCAGGTCAGGAAGGTCAGAAGGGACGCGGGCCAGATAGGGCGCTGATGCTGGCGAGGGGGCAGCTTGCCTGTGTGTACATGTCTGGGAGAGTCTGAGGTATTGATTTCCAGTCTTTTGATAGGGAAATAAATAGTTTTCCCTCTTTTGGATGTCCTTGGATCTTATAGTTGACATTTTAATCGAGAAGCCAGATGTGTTTTATCAGTTTTTATAAGCTTTTGAGAAATACAAATCTCTTATTCTTCCAATATATAAAATCGCTTATTCTTTAAAATTTAAAAACTTGTAATTAAGAAAATCATGATTAGATGCAGTAATGTTGATTCCATGAATATTTGAAATATTAATGGATAGATTGAAGTGTACTCTACGCAGCTGAACTTTTTTGTCTTCCTGTATCAATTACACACTCTATCAATACCAATATCTCTATGCTTCTATGTATGTATGTATGTACGTATGTATATGTATCTATCTATCTACACAGCATTTGTATATAATCCGGGATGTTTTGTAAATCATACTTTATTCTGTTATTTGAATGTTACATTTCCAATTTTTTTACCGTTTTACTAAGATAATTTTAAAACATTAACCATAAAATTATGCTATTGAACAAGTCATATTTTAAGCTCTATTTATCTTTTCTCTGGGTTAAAAGATTAATAAGTAGTTCACAAAGACTACAGTTAAAAACACTCTTTAGGGCCGGAGGGTTAGCTCAGTGGTTCCGGCGCCTGCCTTGCAAGTGCAAGGACCTGAGTTTGATCCCCGGTAACCACATATAATGCTGGGCGTGGTGGCTCACGCTTGTAATCCCAGCACTTGGGAGGCAGAGACGGGAGGATTGCTGAGTTCGTGGCGGCTTGCCTGGGCACCATAGTGAGCTCAGGGCCAGCCTGAACTACAAAGCGAGACCCTGTCTCCAAAAAAGCAAAAATAAAAACACTCTTTAATGGACCACTTACACCTGTGAGGTTATTTTTAGTTATTATATGAGTAATCACGATGCTGATGAAATAGTTTATATGTATAAGTGTATAAGCACTTATATACATGCACAGGTATGTATACATAATATATGTACATTTTTTTCACTAATGATGTGACAATTTTTGGCTAATGGATTTTCTATTTCATTGCTACCAGTTCATTTTCTCTTTTAAAGCATTTTGACTTTTGCTTTGCAGAACATGTATAGGAAAAATGAATACACATGTGTATTAAAGTCATAATATATTGAAGATTAGCTAGATAATTGAAATGCAATTACTAGATTAATTTAAGTGGAGTATAACGAGCTCTCAATACTAGGAGCAGTTTCATAGAACAGACCATAATTGTTTATTTTGTACAACAGATTTCTTTTTACACACTTTAGGCTTCTTTGTTGCTTCTGCAGAGAACCAGTGGTATTCTGGCGGTGCACCAGCAATTAGCAAGCCCTCGAGGCGGAGGAAAGAGACTAGATCGATACCAAGGGAGTGCACTTCCCTGAGTCCAGAACTCAACAGGAAAGGAGCATAAGCTCCTAGCACTGGACAGAACACTTGCTCTGGAAGGAAATCTGGGTCGATTTAAATACAAACATTGACATTCAGGAAACACACACCCTGGAAACCAAGTCAGCAGGTAGTATACTTGGCAATTGAAAAAG
The DNA here is from genome assembly GCA_004025085.1 of Thryonomys swinderianus. Classification (NCBI taxonomy): domain Eukaryota; kingdom Metazoa; phylum Chordata; class Mammalia; order Rodentia; family Thryonomyidae; genus Thryonomys; species Thryonomys swinderianus. The sequence continues at coordinate 23,392 of PVIC010022808.1, forward strand.
TCTATTTACCTCTTTTAAATTAGAATGAATTCGATGAACTTTACTTAATCATTCTAAGTTTATTGGATTCTTCAATTACATATTCCATACAATTTACTTCACTTTGACTACCACATCTGAGCATTTAATATGCCCAAATCAATGTGTTTGCAGTGATGGAATATATATATGTGTGTGGCTGAAAATCTTTTCCCTTTGTGAAGTATCTACTCTGCTGAGACAGAAATGAAGTATGTATCCTGGCCATAACACAGAAACAAAATCGAAATATAAATTTAGCCATCTCCTCCAGTCTGGTCTAACATTACAGATTATTTTTAATTTTGATTTTAATAATAAATCATCCTGATCATGATGTTTAACAAATATAAGCTAATTGATTTGTCAGCAGATTGCTCTACCTGCATAACCCTCAGGGTCACACAGTGAGTTTTGCAGGAGAAAGGATTAGTATGTATGTATGTATGTATTTAGTTATTCACAGTACCAGGGATTGAACTCAGGCCCTTGTGCTTCCAGAATAAACATGGTACCACTTGAGTTAAATCCCTGGCCCAGGATTGGAATTTTAGACAGATTTAGATTGGAGTGAATGTTAACTCTGAGCATAAGAATTTGTTTTTTGCTAGTTACGTATAGCAAAGGAAACAAATCAAGGATACTTTAAATCATAGATGTAGACTTTCTCTCTACAAAAGATAATCCTTTCTTATATTATTTTTTATCTAAACTTAATCATAGTTTTAAAAATATCCAACAGCTGGGCTGGAGGGTTAGCCCAGTGGTTCTGGAGCCTACCTCGTGAGCGCAAGCAAGGCCTGAATTCGATCCCCGGTAACCACATACGATGCTGGGCGTGGAGACTCACGACCAGCAGCAATCAATACCACATACCACAGTGCCGGGCATGGTGGCTCATGCCTGTAATCCCAGCACTTAGGAGGCAGAGGCAGGAGGTTGCTGAGTTCGAACTGTTACATAGTGAGCCCAGAGCCAGCCTGAACTACAAAGCGAGACCCTGCTCAAAAAAAAAAAAAAATATCCAACAGCTATAAAGTAAAAAAGTACAGTCTCTGCCTGGTCCCTACTGCTCACATTTGCCGTCCTCAGAAGCCTCTTCCTCTCCCAGTTTCCAGCTGTAGTTCATTCGTGGTTCTTGGCACTACCCAAAATAGAACATTTCTCCAGGTCTTTCATGATTTGTCATTTCATATATGTGATCTGTAAACTTCCCGCTGCTAAAAAACAGGGACGTTTCTCAATTCCATCCTCTATACATTCTAACATATGGCTTCTCGGACGGAGACTTCCACAACAGATCTCACCGATGAAAGATTTATTCCCCTAACAGAGGAGGTGTGTTCTGATCAGATTTGCATTTTAGAACAAGAATCATGGATGATATATGACTCCCATGGTGTGTACTATTTCAAGAACTCTTTGTGGTAACAAAGTTCAAAATATTCAACCTATTGTACCAGTCAGTTTTCTGTTGCTGGAACAAAATATCTGATACACTAACATAAAGATGGAAAGATTCATTTTGACTTATGGTTTCAGTGTTTCAATCCACGTCCTGTTAGCTCCATAGCAACAACTTCATTCGGTGGCAGGAGGGCACGGTAGAGGGACAGTGCTCACCTCATGGCAACAAGAAGCCACACAAGAGGGAAAGCGTCTGAGAGGAAGGTGTCTGAACCAAAAGATGCCCTTCAGCAACATCACCCCAGTCAACAACTCCCTCCAACTCGACCCTGTCTCTTAACAGCTCAATCACGGATTAATCCATTGATAAATATTCATATTCCAGGCACCTATCTAGACCTCACGTTTAAACATGGTTGCTTTAAGAATTAAGCCCTCACTTATGAGTCTCCAGGAGACACTTCATATTTAACCATGATGTGTATTTTTTAACATTCGTAACAATGGAAACAAAAGCGACCAATCAGAACAACTGTATGTGATGTGAGAAACTTGGATATTATATTAGTTTTTATTGGTGAAACAAGTGAATACAAACTCCACTGCAAACTCCGCACCATCTGTTTTCTCATAGTTCCTTAAGTAAGAAGCCCACTAAGTGCCCAATTTAGCATAGTTAGGTCTTTAATGTTGTTTGGATTTCAAATGTCTTCTGTATCTTCACCAGTAACAACCCCATCCTCAGCTTGGAAATATTAGAAGGTAGTGTAAGTTTAAGAAAATTCTTTGCAGTACTAGATAGTGAGCACAGAGAATTCCAAGCTACGTCTCCAGCTCCTTTTAAAATTTTTCTTTAATTTGAGACAGAATCTTACAAAATTTGCAAGCTACTCCCCTCAGACTTCCTACTCTCTGCCTCCTCTCTGCCTCACCCTCCTGAGTCCTGGCGATGACAGGCATATACCAGTGCTGGAAGCCTTTAAGAGATGGGCCATCAGAGCCTTTCTTTTTGTCCTGAGCTCCACAGCCATTAAAGATTGGGAATTTCCTTTCCCTTTTACCTAGATTGTCTTTCCATCACAACTTTCTTCAATAAGATTTCAGTGAAGACCTCCAATGAGAAAATAAACTGATTTCCAAGTCTTTTTAAAAAAAATGAAAGTAGTCTCACACAGTCTTGGATTGCTAAAATTATACTGAATAATCTTGAAACCAAAAGGGCTTTTTATTTTTCAATTTACTCAGAGTATTTTTAAAAGAAACTCACTTACTTTGTGAAGGCACTAGTTGAAGAATTCAGTATATTCTCTCCAAGTTAAAAATTGTATTGAATTTCAAGAAAAGGGAAGACCAAAGAATGATCTTTACAGCCCACTAATTCTATAGTAAGCTCCATTTCTAGAGGCTAAATGGCATGAGATTGTTCATATGTGGACATCTGTTGGCCTATCAAAATCAACTTCCTATGATTCAATCTCCAAAATCAAATTTCATTATAAATTATGGTTCTATTATTCCAAAATAATGCATTTAGAATTATTTTAAATTCTGCGGCCAGTTAACCTTGAAAATTGCCCAAGTCAATGACAGAGCAATTACAGGTTTAAAGAAAACTCTTACCACTCTAGCATGTTGAGGTTAAAGTTCTGGAAAATAATATGCTACCCATTTAATACAAGGCAATACTAGCTAAGCTTTGTTTTTCTACTGCTTTCATTTCACCTCTATGCAAGAAGTAGATTTAATCAAAAAAGAACTGAGAAAAAAGTATCTTAGAGAAGTCAGAGGTTCATCCAAATTTTTCAGAGAAACAGCTTTTAGTCTCACTTACCCTGTGTATATTTTTATCTAGCTCATATAATAACTGATGGCATCTTGATATAAAGAGGAAGCCTGGTGTTCAAAACACTTCAGCTCCGTGATGTTATAATACCAGTCCCCTTCCTGCGTGTGCACTAGTGTTTCAGGGTAGTGCAGCTGCCTAAAGATGGGGTGCAGTGCAAAGGAACAGCTATTTAAATGTGAATTGCCCTGTAAGCTGCCACTTGGGAAGAGCTGAATCAAAAGGAAACTTTCTCCGTTTCAGACAATTAACAATCTCTTCTGAGAAAGGCTTTCAAAGAATCACCCGAGGCCTCAGGTATTTTCTTTTCCTCCTTGAAACTTAGCCCAGCCCCAGGGTTGTGCTCTGGCTCCTTCTTATTCTCATAGACTTTGCTAAGTTTGCTGACTTTGAGATCTCCACAACCTCAAAATAAAAAGTCATTTTTTACATTTTCTCATACATGCTATCCTAGGTGTGAGACTGTTGCTAAATGTAATAGCTGGAAATTGTACACAATTTTGTAGTCTATTTTCCACAGCCTTAAGAGTAAGTCATTTCTAAAAGAGGTCGAATTCAATTACATTTCAAGTTAAGTTTCACTCTCAAGCCTCAACATGAATTTTTTTTTTTTTTTTTTTTTTTTTTTTTTTTTTTTTTTTTTTTTTTTTTTTTTTTTGGTTTTTTTTTTGTTT
>PVIC010022809.1:0-27364 GCA_004025085.1 Thryonomys swinderianus
TTCCTTATCCTCCTCCTTCTTCTTGCTCTCTCTTCCCCCTCCCTCCCTCTCATATTTTTCTTGAAACAGAAAAATCTAAGTCACTAAGTTGCTCAGGCTGAGCTTGAACCTACGATCCTCCTGCTTCAGCCTCACTGGTTTCCAGCCTTTCCAATCCCTACTCCTTTATCTGTTAGCTGCTTCTCACTGCCTCTCTGTCACCTGCTTCTCCACACAAATATCATTGTCCCCAGGTCCTCAAGCCTGTGTGCTCCATGCAAGGGCCACTGGGTGAGGACTGAAGTGAGGACTGCAGGTGCTTCTGCTCTGGAAAACCCTGCTATCATCCCACTGCCTATCTCCTCTCCGCCCTTTCCTCTTTCTTTCTTCTACTGCAACTCCTGCAGTTTGGATGGTGACCCATTTTATCTGTTGTCTGATTTCTCACCTTTTTTCTCCAGTTTTCTATCACTTTATGTACTTAGTTTGCTTCTTCCTCAGATTTTCCATTCAAATCTTGCATGAAATTAATTATTTTGGTTAATTTTAATTTTGCAAGGCTTATTTATTTACTTATTAACCATTCTTTTCTTTTTCAACCCTCCCCCACCCCCTCTCTTCCTTTATAAGCAGTCTTGGCCTTGTTTTTCAGGTGTAGACCTTACCTCTGAGAATGTTTTTTTTTTTTTTTTTTTTTTTTTTTTTTTTTTTTTTTTTTTTTTTTTTTTTTTTTTTTTTTTTTTTTTTTTTTTTTTTTTTTTTTTTTTTTTTCACAGATCTCATTATGTTGCCAAGGTTGATCCTAAACTCCCGGGTCCAAGCGCTCCTCCTGCCTCAGCGCCTGAGTAGTTGAGACTACAGCATGTGCCATCACATCTGGCTTTAAGGAGCTTTTTTCTCTTTGCTTTGGTCCTTGATTTCGTCTTGGAACTTTTCCCAGACAGTTGCCCCCTCTGAAGACACTACCTGGGGTAATGCATGGGGGATACTTGCAGTGACTGGATACTCACATGGTGGCCTGTTGGGGCACCTCAGCTCCCCAGAGAGGGACAACACTGCCCTGCCCCAGCGATATGGCCCGGGAGGGAGCGGACATCTCCACTCTGTGCTCCTTGTAAATACCTTTGCTGAGGCTCATCTTGTCTATGCCTGTGCTCTTGAGATAAGCATGCCAGATTCCCCTGCCTCCAGGGTGAGAGCATCCTGCCTCTTCTTTGCATGCTTTTCCCAAGGTTCTGCCAGCGCTAAACTGTAAAGCTGTGGAAGCCACAGCTTAGCCTGGAGCCAAAGTAGCCGAAGCTGAGGCCTGGCTTTCCTTCTTCTGACTGGTCTATAACCTTGGTCGAGTACTTAATCTCGTCACGCCTGGGTTTCCCAGCCCAAAACATAGAAGTGAGGATAGCACCCAGGTCCGCGGATGATGGCATATTTAAAGTACTTACGAGAGGACTGGCATGTACTTCTAGCTATTGTTATTCTGGGGATTTTGCTTTTAAGTGCTACTTCCTTGTTTAGGAAGCTCTCCGGGTGGTTCTGATGGGGGCCGGAACAGTGCAAATGTACACTGGAGGGTTCTTCTGTGCTCCAGGAAGACACTGCATCACCGCTTTGCCCAGATCTCGTCTTGCTAGCCCTCTCCTGGCCACCTTGGCTTCTGGCAGGCACACTGTGTGCACGGTGTTTTATGCTTGTTGGTTGAGGGTATTCTTGTAATGAGTCAGGAATTTAGCTTTCTGTTTGGGATTGCAGCTTGCACAGGGGCTGAACAATCAGCTGACACTGTTTATATGAAAATCACCTGAGTCCAAAATTTTGGGGAGGTTGGGTGTTGTGGTGCATACCTGCAATCTCAGCATTATGGGAGGCTGAAGCAGAACGATTGCGAGTTTGAGCTCAGCTGGCTCAATAGCTCAACAACTTGGTGAGTCTAAAATATAAATTTAAAGCAGGGCTGGAGATGTACCTCAGTGTGAAGCTACTGGGTTCAATCTCTAGTAAAACACACACACACACACACACACACACACACACACACACACACACACACCCCAACAAAACCAAGAAACCCTGGAGTGAGGCAGCAGTCTATGTGTTACAAAGCCCCATGGGACTTGAAAGCTTGAATTTGAGAATCATGTGACATGAAATGGCTGCTGGTGGCAAGAGGTGGGACATAAACAGGCATGACAGTATCACCCTTTCTAGGCTCCTTGGTGACAGGGTCAGCTGTCTACTGACGGATGTACCTATGTGGCTGTCGCTGACTTTCCACCCGAAGAACAGATAACATCATATATAGCTACTGAAGCGACAGAGGTCTTACTTGAGTATATGTTATGTATAAATCGTAACACACAACCTATTAATGTAAAAGAGAAATAATCCATATAATTAATTCATAAATCTAGTCCAAATATAAGTTGGATTAGTACATTGGTATATGAAATTATGTGTAATAGCACATAATATGTACTGAAAGTTTCAATAAGAATTTATTACAGTAAAAGATATATTACCATTAATTTCCCTCAGAATGCTCCCCTTTGCTTTGAAGACATTTATCCCATTATTCTTGCCACTTTCTGAAGCATTCTAGAAGTCCTCTTTTGTGAATGTCTTTATGAGGTGTGATAAAAAATATGTGGTGAGGGCCGGAGATTTAGCTCAGTGGTTCCGGCACCTGCCTCGCAAGCACAAGGGCCTGAGTTCGATTTCCAGTAATCACATACAACGCTGGGTATGGTGACTCACGTCCACCAGCAATCAATACCACATACCACAGTGCCAGGTGTGGTGGCTCACACCTGTCATCCCAGCACTCGGGAGGCAGAGACAGGAGGATTGCTGAGTTCAAGGCTTGCCTAGGTTACATAGGGAGCTCAGGGCCAGCCTGAACTACAAAGTGAGACCCTGTCTCAAAAAAAAAAAAAATGTGGTGAACATTGGTGTTAAATGCCAGCCAAGAGAAAGACAGGCTTGTAAAAATATTGCAGTGTGTCCTCACCCACTTTACTCACCTGGTCTGGCAATGGACGACTTCTGACTCTTCCCCAAAGTCAAGATGACCATGGAAAGTAAATTTTTCAAATCAATTCAGGACCTTGAGGTAGTTGTAATCATACAACTAAAGACACTCAGGAAAGAATTTCCAGAACTGCTGCAGAAAGTGGCTGGAAGAATGGGATGAGCGTGTTTGAAGAGAAGGGGAAGATTTTTAGAGGATCAATGACAATGTGTCTTTTACTCTAGGAATTTAAAAAATTCAACATTTACCATATATTTTTTGATTATACCACAAACATCCATATGAAACAAAACCACATATACAGTTTATGTAAATATTATGCAAATATATTCTATGTGAGCATATTATTATCTATAATTATCTGAGGCCCATCAGTCCTGTGAACTTCCTGGAAAGGGGGTCAATGGGGCTAAAGAAAGAAAGACAATGTAAATATAATTTCATATTACATAGGGCTGGGAGGTCGGTGCCTCAAAGTGGGTAAAGATAAAGACACTGTTCATTGAGTGGACACAATGGGGGGGATATTAGCAGCCTAGATTAATGAGGGTCTCAAATTGATGAGGACGGTGAGATGGGTTAACATTCTTACACTAGTAGGCGGGACCAGATAGCAGGCTTATGAGAAGTCGGTCCTTCTTCCAGGTAAAACTTTTCTCTCTTTTTTTTAATTACTACTCATTTCTCAAAGAACCAATATGTCTTCAGCTGATGTAATCTTGTCCTTGTGTCATGGCTTCATGGGACTACTGAGGCCTCAACTTGCAACTGGATGCAAAACGTAGTTGTTGCCACATGCCATAGCTGGCTCACAGGCAAGAAAACACTAATCATAAGTTAATTATGAAATGATTTTTCCCCCAAACTGTGTAGATTGGCTCTCAATATATATATATAAATCCCAACATATCCATATGAATGGGGCAGTATGTATAATATATAAATATCATAGCATCATTGGTTTAATACATATGGATAATGGCTTATTATTCATGTAATAGTATAATGAGTTACCCACATGAAATAGAAATGAAATGTGTGTTTAATATATGTATTGTACCTATAATCTTATGTGTAAGTTATAATGCATAAAATATTATATAACATGTAAGCACTTACATAATGTAATATACTATCCATAACTATCTATGCTAAATTTTTATCAAAAATTAAAATAATAAACATTTGACAATTATATGAAGACTTACTTGGAATCTGGAAGAAACTCTAACCAGTCAAACTGTAAGTAGATAAGACATTACTATGAATCCAGAACTGGGTGTCTGGGATTCAAAATGGGGCCACATCTGGATGTTGTGGTTTACTTGAGGGCCTACAGGGTCAAGTCCACAGTATACACCCCCAGTGAGGTCTGGGAATTCTCCAGGTTGGGTTTGGAGGCACCACATATGTACTCTGGGTTTGGAGACATGAGTGTGGTTGAGTCTGATGTTATCTTCCACAATCAAAATAACCATCTTAAAACTACCCCATGGGAGGTAGCACTGATGGTTACAAAGGCAACAAAAATAACAAAAGCCAAATCTTGAGGGTGCAGGTGAATGAATATGTTACTAACAATGACGGTCCACAGTGAAAACTGATAAAACATCTGACGACCACTCTAGTTTGGGTCTTGAATGTCCTCCAGGGGTCCATGCGTTGAAGATTCAACCCCCAGGAGTGGCACTAGGAGGTGTAGCACCTTATCTGAGTCCTTAAGTCATTGGGCCCTCTCCCAATTTTGATTGAATGAATTAATTTTTCAGGACAAGCTCTAGCTTGTAGTTTTACCAATAAAGTAAGGCTCTTGCATGTTTTAATCAGACAACCATTGTAAACACATAGCAGCTTCATAGCTACCCTGCAGAGTGCAAATACTTTTAATTCTCTTACTCTGTTGTGGAAGATTCTTCTATTTGAAGCAAGAATTATTTTCTTGGCCCAGAGATTTAGCTCAGTGGTTCTGGCACATTCCTAGAAAGCATAAGGTCTGGGTTTGACCCCCAGTAACCACATACAGCAATACCGGGCATGGTGGCTCACACCCACTAGGAATCAGTACCTCATACCACAGTGCTGGGCATGGTGGAGTACACCTGTAATCCCAGCACCTGGGAGGCAGAGGGAGGAAGATTGCTGAGTTGGAGGATTGCCTGGGCTACATAGTGAGCTAAGGGCCAGCCTGAACTACAAAGGGAGACCTTGTCTCAAAAAAAAAAAAAAACTATTGTTTACATCATCTCTGTTTCCAAAATATATTAAAGCTCCCTCAACTTTGTTATCTCACTTAACTGGCCAGTACGTCAGTGGCTCCTCCCCAGGACTCACTTTGTCTCTTTTCTATGTGTAGTAGGCAGCGACCCACCCATCTTTCCCGGGAATAATAAAATTATCTCATACTGAATCTGCACACTACTGGTCTTTGCCTGGTCTCCTTGGCAATGGTATAGTGTGGTGATAGTTTGTGTCCCTATTCTCCCACTGTGGAAGTGGGAATTGAGTGGTGGCAGGTGTGAAAAGAAGAACCCTCCCTCTTTCTGGTGCTCTCTTTGTGAATGTGTGTGTGGTGTTGGGCTGGCTTTGGTGGAAATCCCTCCTCTGCCACTTTCAAGCTGCATCACCTTGGGAAATAATTTTGTTATGCCTGACCTCAGTGCCTTCCTCTGTAAAAGGCGCTAATAACAAGGCCAGCGTGGTATAGTGGTGAAGGTCAGTAGGTTGTCATAAAGGGCTCTGCATGGTGATTACCCAGCAGCCTCTGAAAAATTAGCCCCGATTCTGTTGCTCAGTGGGTTGCTTAGAATTGGAGCAGTTTGGGTACAATGACAATACTTTGAACCTGAAAAGTAAAGAAACAAAGAACTTGGGGAGAGGCACTAAGTTGGGCAGAGGCAGCCCCTCAGACCCTGACCAGGAGCTGGCCAAGGTTCAAGTCCTGCCTCAGAAGATCCGAGGTGGCCAGAGGAACTCTCCTTGGTGCTGAACTGTCAGCAGCTGGCCCAAAAGTATCCTTATAGCACAGATAAATTCCGCATAAAACATGCCCCCCCCCCACCCCGCCGAGAGAGGGGCTCACTATCACCCAGTGTTCCCTGAAAAGAGCAGATCTGCCACATAGGTTTTGGGACCTCTACAGTTCAGACATGGTTTGTGTCCTTGCAGACACTCGTGGGTGGGTGAAAACTTGGTCTTAGGATGGTAATTTTGGAAGACAATGGAACCTTTAACAGTGTGGCATAGGAGAAGGCCCTTAGGCTATCGGGAGCACTGCTCTCAGAAGGGACTGTGAGACTCCACTACTCTAATTTTGGTTCAAATGATTCTCCTGCTTGTTCTTGGCATCCTCTACCAGATGCCATCCATGGATCACGGGATCTCACCAAAACTGAGCCTAGGCAGGTGCCTTCATGCCCTTGAGCCTCCAAAACAGTGAATCAATACCCCCTTCTCTGTGAAGAGTTTGTGTGCACAGCTGATTAAAGAGGCCTTCTCCTTCACTTCAGACTCCAGGTGTAGCTCTTACACCTTTTCCTTTAGAACCTGTGTCTCATTTGCTCTTTCTTCTTCCCACCACTTCCAACAATGCTGTGGGAGAAAGAGCTCAGTTTTGTTCCCAGACTCCTTCTTCTTGGCTTGATGAAGCTGGGGTTCCTCACTTACGAACTTTCCCGTGGGGCTGTTCTCTGTCCCACCCAAACTTCAGAAGGCAACATTAGCAACCTTATGCTTCTGTATATTCAGCTCTCTGATGCGAATCCCTATGGACCCAGCCTGCAGCTTCCTGATGCATTAAGAGCTATTGGCCTGAGCATGGTCTTTCAGTGGCCATGTTTCCTTCTAGCCTGTTCCTCCTCCCTCTCCTTCCTGATTCCAACAAGCCTATGTTCTCCACACCCTTTCTCCTCTGCTTTCATCCTGATGAACCCTCTGTAACAACTTACCACCTTCCAGCTCACTAATAGGCTAATGAACACTTACAGAAAACTATATCTCTGTCCTGGGACATTCAGGATCACAGATTATCCTTGATATTAAACAGAGTCCTTTCCCTAACTCAACTTATGATAGCACCCCCCCATCAGATTTTAAACACTTGCCTTTAATTCAAGTTCTGTATTTAAATAGACCTTCATTTTTAAAGTACAACTTCACTTTCATTCACAGAGAAAAATCCAGTGTAACATCTGACTCAGGCATAACATCTGAGCTCCTACCATGGCCACAAATTTATCTACAAATGTACCTGCTCACAGTGCTGACTCGAGTCTGCCTCTCTTAGCCCTTCCCAGTCAGCTCTGTGCCAGGCCTGCCTCCCTTCCATGGACCCTTGCCAGCTCCTGGACTCGAGCATCCTGTAGCTTTGGTGCCTACAGGGGGCCAGAGAGTGAGAAAAGTGAAAGGTTGAGAGTTTCTTCCCTATTTCCTTCTCTATCAGTAACTTTAGGCCTCTAGGGCAGCCTCTCTTCAAGAATTCCAGCTGGAAGTCCACTGGCTCTCGCATGACTCAATTTCCTTGCTGTTCCTTCAGCCATGTCAGTAATAATGGCTTCTGGCACTTACAAATCCATGGTGTGTTCCCTTTCTTTGGACCACTTTAACCTCATCTTTAAAGTCTCCTTTCCATGAAGGTGTCTCTCTCTGGGAGGGAGAATCCTTGTCTCCTGCCTAGACTCTGAGGATCGGCTTGTCAGGAGTCCTACCAAGGTGCAGGAGCGTTACCTTTGTGCAGGGGTAATAGCTCTGTTCATGTTCCTCAGGCTCCTTCTTCCCTGCACCTTAATTGCTCCCATTCAGTTTCCTTCTCTTACTCTAAACACACTCTTACTCTCCCATCGCCTGCTTTGCACTCTCTGCTGTAGTCCTATCTATTCCATTTTATCTTATCTTTTATGTCATGTGATCTAGAAAATGTGATATTCAGTTTTTTTTTCCCTCGCTCATTCAGCTAGACAGTACCCCTTGCTAAGGTTATCCAGTGGTGGTCTCATGCAACCTCTCTGAACTGAGGTGATGCATGGTTGGGAACACAGCTTTGGAGTCTGATCACTCAGCCAGCTCCTAGCCCAGTGTGGTCCTGGCATACTGTGTAACCCCTCTGATGCTTGACCCCTTTGTGTAAAATAAGATGCAAACTGTCTGTCTATAATAGACAGGCACTGCTGGTGCATAGGGACTCCCAGCAAGGTGGTTACAGTGACCCTCATTGCTTATCTCTTGAAACTCTTCCATAGTATCCATCAAACTAGGTTTCCCTATTTATCTTCCTAATTCCTACTGGCCATCTGGAAAGTCTGGCATTTTCAATGGTCAGCTTCCTGTCCTGACTGCTTAGCAGGACTGGATCTCTCCCTCTAGAGGTCCCTACAGCTCATATGCACTTCACACCTCACCTTTCCTTCTGATGGGTGGGACTCAGCTAGGCCTTGTCATCCAGGTCAGAAGTATGGGGTGGGGGGTGCTTTGTGCTCTTCTCCTTGGAGATGCTGGGCTGAAAGTTGCCAGGGCCAAGAAGCCACCACGATCAGCTCCCTTGGAGACTTGGAGGTATGGTGCTTTCCCCTGTGTTGTCATATCACCTTAGTTCATTTTCTGTCGTAGCACAATCCCGCGGACTGGGTGAGTTATAAAGAAAAGAGGTTTATTTTTAGCTCACAGTTCTGGGGCAAGGTCAAGGGCTGACAGTAGGTGATAGCTTTGCTGTCAGATTCCTGAAGCAGTTCCAGGGGTGTGTGTGTGTGTGTGCATGCGCACGCGCATGCGGGTGTCTGTGTGTGCATGTGTGTGTCCTGTGGTCTCTCTTGCGGTTATAAATCCATCAGGTCTCAATCATAGGGGCTCCATCCTGGTGATCTCATCTAATCCAAATCACCTCTCAAAGGTCCTACCTCTAGACACACAGCTAGATTACCTTTCGATCTTCTTGTTATCTTACTGTGAGGATTAGACTCCAACTTGCATTTTCAGAGAGGACAAACCATATTCAAACCATAGCACACACTGAACATTTCCTTTAAATTTGTCATTACTCAACCTAGTGGTTTTCTCTTGCCTCCACCTCTAGGATATCCAAGGCTAATAAACTAGATATCATGCTTTGGGGTTCGGGACACCCTCCCCAGAGTAATCAGAAGACTCTCCTTTTGGAGGTTCTGAGCCCCTCTGCGGGGACTGGGGGCTGCTGTGAGTGTGGGAAGCCTTTGGGCCTCTCTGCTTCTCTGCTGTTCTGAAATGACTGACCATCTTCTAGCTAAGCAGCTTTGTTGTGTGGTATTGTGTTCTTGGAATTTTAATCACCTGTCTTTTCACACACAGCAATTTATTCTATTATTCATATTTTAAAATGTTCTATTTCCCTCCATTGACCCAATCATACTAAAAGAACTTCTGTTCACTAAAGGGTTAACCGTGGAGCTTTGGGAGTCCCCCCTCCATTTCCTTGGGGATAATAATGTGTTCGAATGTCCTCTACTTCTTTATCAAAAAGAATCAAGGGCAAAGAGGAGAGGTTCTGAATGTGCGTTCAGTGTACATTCATAATAAAAGCTGAGCCGAATGGCACTGAATGGCTGCTCTTTGATGTAACTGAACGTGTGAATGAAAGTTTGGGGCATAGCTCACCTCCAAGGGAGTGGTCCTGTTCACACTTAGACCTGACCCTAGGAACATGAATTTCCCTGCAAAACTATTTTTTTCTTTCTCCATAGTAGCTGTCCTCTTCCTCCCAGCATCTTTGTAATCTAGCTGGGTGGCTATCCCTCCCCCCGCCTTTTCCCACACTGCCGCTGGAGCACAGATCCCGCCCTTGATTGAAATGGAATCTTCCACTATTGAGCGAGCCTTTGTTGAATGAGTCATCGGCGCGGCCGCTGATTGGCGGAGGCCGCTGGAGCCCAGGGGATTGCCTGGCACCGGCTGCAAGGCCCAGCTTCATTCACAGAAACGCTGGCTCGCTCGCTGGCCCTTTCATTCACACAAACAGCATTTCATTCACATTTTGCGGTTTTTGTCTGCTTCTAATGAAGATCAGGGTTTGGGAATGACAGGGCTATTTTCCTTCAGATTTGAGGGGGACTCTGATAGACATCCATGCCCTACGTGAGACGCGCATTTGCTGTTGCTATGCAAGAGGGGCAGAAAAAAAAAAAAAAAAAAAAAAAAAAAAAAAAAAAAAAAAGAGTGCCGGGTGGTTTTCTGCTAGGGCTGCGGCGCAGGAGGCGAGTTGAGGAGACGCGTTTCCTGCGCCAGGAACAGCGTGGTCCACTGGGTCTGCGTCGTCCCAGCCAGCCTCACCCGAACACCCACCACGAGCGATCCTTCTTACTCTCGGCTGCACAGTGCCCCGTGTAAGACCCAGGACCTCAGGAGCCACACGTGTTCAGGCCTGGGCATGAGAAGACGCAGGGAGACCTGGTAGTGTGCTAGAGAATTCACTCGATTGCAGTCCAGTTGCCGGGAACCTTGGAGAGTGACTGTTAGCGGGACAGGTTGTCTTTAAGAGGCCAAGTGGCAGAAGCCACGGTGGTGGTGGTGGTGGGGTTGCCCCTGGGTCTCAGCCTGGAGCAGATCTTCCGGGGCCTGCCAGTGGCCTGTCTTCCTAACGGGAGGAAAAAGGCCTGTGCCGTTCATTCCAAGGCCGCACCTGACTCCAGGAAGCAGCCTCTGTCCCCACTGTCCCCACCTCGGCAGATCTGATGTGCTCCAAGAGCAGCTGCTCTGCCCTCCCTGACCGGGGCTGAAGGCAGCAATTGAAGGGGCTTTTGAAATGTATTGGTAGCCTTTTTAAGGCATTTTTTCCAGGGCTTAAATACATTTAGTTAGAATAAAGCTCCAAATGCAGCTTTGGAATGGATTTCTGGAGCCTGTTGCCACTCGTCAAAGAAGCACTCTTCCTTTTTGGGAGTAGATTTTCTTCAACTTAACCCTGGCTGAGAAAGACTGCTGCAAATTAGGAAGGAAGAGCCCACTGATCAGCCTGTGCAGAAGTTCATACGCAGATTTTTTTCTTTCCTTTTTTTTTTTCTGTGAGGAACTGCACTGCCACAAAGACACTTGTCATGGCTGCTGTGTAGATTTGAAAAGAAAAAAAGAATAACCCAAGGAATTGGCATTTTGTGTTCACCTGGGGGGATGGTGGTGGTGAATAGTCCTTTTCTTTTTTCAATTTAAAAATTCTTGCTGCTTTCCAAACCAGAATTCACGAGGATTCACTGAAGACTTATTCTTAAAAAGCCTTTGTCACATTTTAGTGCATCGCTGTCAGACACTTTCTGGGCTCACACAGATGAGCTGATCAGGGAAGAGGAAAATCTGACAGGGAGTTCTGGGGTCTCCGCAAGTTCGCTTGCTCACTGAGAAACTGGATTTACCTTTGACACCAATGCGGAACAGGGGGGGATGGGGAAATGAAAAATCAAAGGTTGGGAGGAAAAAATATCTGGGAAGGTAGAGAAAGGAAATTTGAGAATTGATTGGCTCCAGTTGCTGTCAGCGGGTGGATGTCGTTCCCCCCCCCCCTTTTTCCTACAGGAAGTGATTTGCAGGGCTCACCGAGCCTTTGTTGAGAGGGGCTCCTCGCAGAGTGAGTCATGCTTTCGCTCTGAGCAGCCCCGAGCAGGAGCAGCTCGGCTCTCTCTCCACCAGAGGCAACTATGACTTTTGCAAAGGAAACGCTCCACCCCGAGCAGCGGGCTCTGAAGCCGGGGCTGCGGCGCCGTCGCTGGGCTCGCTTTTGATGGTGGAGGGCCCGGTGCTCAGAGCCCGCTGTCCCTCTGCAGAAGGCTGTCCTGGGACCCCGGCTCTCCGTCCCGCTCCGGGGCCCGCGGCTCGCCTGCTATGCGCGGCAGCCCGCGCCGGGGCCGGCACCAGCGGCGCCCGGGCGGATGCGGCGAGCCCACGGAGGGGCATGCTTCCACGCACCAAGTACAACCGCTTCAGGAATGACTCGGTGACCTCGGTCGATGACCTCCTGCACAGCTTGTCCGTGAGCGGCGGCGGCGGCGGTGGCAAGGTCTCGGCGGCGCGCGCGACCCCCGCGGCGGCCCCCTATCTGGTGTCCGGCGAGGTGCTGCGCAAAGCGCCCGACGATGGGCCCGGCAGCCTGGGCCACCTGCTCCACAAGGTGTCCCACCTGAAACTCTCCAGCTCCGGCCTCCGCGGCCTGTCGTCCGCCGCCCGGGAGCGGGCGGGCGCGCGGCTCTCGGGCAGCTGCAGCGCGCCCAGCCTGGCTGCCCCGGACGGCAGCGCGCCCCCCGCGCCCCGCGCCCCGGCCAGCATGAGCGCGGCCCGGAAGGGCCGGCAGGGCGAAGATCCGCTGCCCAGGCCGCCCCGGGGGGCGCCGCACGCCAGCGACCAGGTGCTGGGGGCCGGAGTCACCTATGTGGTCAAGGTGGGTACCAGCGCGGGCCGCCCCAGAGGGGCCCTGGGCCCCGGGGCTGGGCTGGGGGGCTGGTGGAGGAGACCCTCCCCTAAAGTCCCGGGGTCAGGGAACCTGCGGCTGCCAGCTGGAGGCTGGGAGGTGCGCACTCCTTAGCAGGCAGCTTGCTTGGTAGCCCTGAGCAGTGAACTACAAATGTGCCTTTCTGCACCCATGGGGAATAGGTCGAACAATCGCGCGACCTCGCTCTGTCCTGCTTTTCTCGGGCGCCACCCTTCTGGCGTGCCTTTGCCACCTGGTTTCACCAGACTTCCAGCCGGTGATCCTTCCACCACCAGTGCTCATCTGTGGGTCCTGCGTTCAGCCTACTTTGCGCTTATGAAACACACTTATTCGTCTCGGGCAGCCCCTCCCAGGGTGAGAGTGTCAGGACTGTAGCCAGTCGGCCGCCATGGGGAGAGGGGTGGGCCGGCCATCACCACCCCAGCGAGAATCCCCAGCTCCTGGCAGGACAGGCCGGAGACTGTCTTGCTTTCTAAAAGATGAGGTCTACTCTCTTCTCACCCAGCAAGCTTTTCTTTGGCGTTTTGTCTTTCATTTCCCACCGGATGCTACTGGCTTAAGCTGAGGAAGGAGTACTGGGACTGTTTTCCCAGAGACTGCAGCTTTCCAAGGGCCAGAAAGTGCTGTGCCTGGAGCCACAGGCTGGAGGGGAAATATTTCTTTCAACACAAAGAATTATAAAACCCAGTGTAGTTAATACAATTCCTCCTTTATGCAAGGGTGTTGCAGTATTTAAGGAGGATAGCACAGTCCAATTAATCTGCCAAATGCTTTTTGGTCCTCCCAGCCTTCAGGCTGCAGCCAGTTATAACTTTGGTAGAAGGACTGACTCCCTCTAATCAAGGTGGGGGGACCCAAATGGGATTAGTTCAGTCATGCCACCCAACACACGACTTTTCATGGGGAAAGTCTTGTGTGAATAACATCGAGAATCCTGCGGGGTGTCTGGTCTGTTGAAGCTGGCCTCAGATCCAGTTAAAAATCCAGCAGGACACATCTTCAGGCCAAATGTAGTGTGTCTCCAGTTTTGGAACCAGATCTGGAAAACACAAAAACAGAAATAGAGAGGTTATCTTTAACTATATATAAATGCTTACAAATAAAATGAACACTGGTGTTAAAAGAAGGGCTTTTTCCCTTCTGAGTGTACATTTTAAGTTGATCTCCTTCTTACCTACTGTATATGGATTATATTATATATTTTAACAAAAGGGACATAAGATGCACAAGGAGGTTCAGTTTTATCTTAAAGGAAAATCCATCATCTCACATTGCTTATTTAAATTATCTAGGGACCAAAACCAAAACCAAAAAAAAAAAAAAAAAAAAGAAACCAAACAAAAACCCTGATAATTCTGAGGTTAAACTGTGACATTAAACTATATTTATTATGTCTCGAGTGTTAGTATAATTGCTTTTTAAAGAGCCTTCCTTTAAAATACACAAATTGGTCTTGGCAAAGCTTTTTACAGGCATCCCATGAACCACAGAAGATAGTTTTCAAATTGAGAGGCATTTCTCTAACTTATACCTTCAAAGTTTTCCTTACAACTCGGGGCTTTGCTAAGGGCTTTGCTTTCCCTTCAGCATGAAGGTAGACATCCAATTCTAAAGGTCAAATGTGACAAAATAATGATGGTCTTGCTAAAACAAGTCTGTTCTGCTTGGGTGTTCTGTGGATACAAGGCCTTGTGAGTTACCCTGGGTGGGTAGTGGTGTTCCAGGAGCCCAAGGGCTGGCTGATATACTCCAGGAGCCTGTCTCAGTCCTGAAGGCTGAAGAGGCCCAGGGGCCACAGAGGACTAATTAGTGTACCTATTGTGGCTGGTTTTACCTTGTTCCTAGGCAGCTGTGAACAGTGGTATCTGATCGTACACTCAAGTACAGTCCCTTTTCCTGAAGAAGTTTGGAATCATGCAGAAAGGAAATCAGATGCCAAATACAATTTCATTTCTCATGTACATGTTTGATCCAAATTAAGTATATGTCCTAATTTAAAGAAAAATTATGCAGCTATAAAAACCTTCCTTACTTTGAGATTATTTTCTGATTCATGGATAATTTTCTTGATTTCTTTACAAGATATCAAGACAGAAGTGGGCAATTTTAATCATATGATTCAATATCAGTTATAAAATGTAAAGGTTTAGATTTTGGAAAGGGATTTATTATTCTCTTCGATATAATATTTTTAAATTAAAGAAGGCCCCAGACAGTTTCCAGCTTTCTGGAAAACCCATGTACTGAATCATTATAGATTTTTTTCCCCCTCTTCTAGAAATACCCATGGACAGATAGTATTAGGCTATCAAACACAGGAATGATAATTTATAAATATTTCAATTTAATCTACTTATATGAGAGGGAGAGAATAAAATGCAAAGTCTGATGCATTTCGATCAACTGGGGAACATCACATTATTTCAGCAGCAGCTAGTAACATTAATTAATGAACTATAGAGGATTTAAAGCTGGAAAAAATCCTGAACAACACTAGAATTCAAAGTTATGGTAGTTTTAACTGGTCCTTCCTGCCACCATTGGGCTGGCTGTTAAATAGCAGGAGCCATTAATGGACCCCAAGAGGGTTCACTGTTCACGTTCCTGTCTTGCAGGCCTCGCTGACAACACCTTCTTACCCCTTAATACATCTGACACTTGCTGGTAACCCAAAAGTCAAAAGAACAAGAAAATTTGCCATTGATAGAAGAAGAAAAACCTTACAGCAGAGAACAAAGGCTATTTTCATTCCATTTCCATTTAAAAGCTCTTTTATATTTGGACCTAAAAGGCTGAGAATAATATACATGGATATTAATTTTAGTACTGTCCATCTTTAAATTCTGTTGACCTACAGTCAAGGCCAGCTCTGATCTCAATGTCCTGTAGCTGCTGTTGGTCCTTAGCAAGTTCAAAGGCAACTTGCTGATCTTCCATTTTCTCCTTCCTCAGGTCTGCCCAGGGGATATTTCAGGAAAAAGAAATAGGCCGCCTACTTTAGGGTGGCAAGAGGGCACTTTAGTTCTGACAGAGCCACCGGGCTGATGCAATAAGGTTGTCTGAAGACCAGCAAGTCTTTGCAGTTCAGCTCTGTAATTGCTGATAGGGCCGAGGCTGCAGATGGAAGGTGATGCTGTGCAGTGTGTGGGCTACACAGTGGGTTTAAGGCCAGGCTGAACTGTATAGCTAGAGCTTGTCTCCAAAAAATAAAAGAAGAAGTAAGGATTGAACAGCTGTCTGCTGAGAGCTGTTAATACAGTGACCAACACTTAGTGCAAGTAGACCACACCATTCATGAATTTTGGTGACAGCTCCATCAAACTTACATAGATTTCAGAGTTCGAGGCTTGAATGTTATCATGGTATGTTATCTCTTCACTGATGATTAAAATGACAAGCTATGTCTGATTCTGACAATCAGAAAGGAGTGAATTATTTCCTAGCATGCGGTAGTGCTTTTCTTTCACAACAAAGTCTTTTTTTTTTTTACAAGAATTCTTCACAAGTTACCTCTCCCATTTGTGAACCTGATGATATTTGAAGAGATGTAAATAGTTTGTTTTGTTCCTGTATTCTGTTGCTCTTTATTAATTGCATTGATTCCAAAATTTATTATCTTTTTACTTGACTATAAAAATGCTTTATATTGTGTTTTTCCTAGAGCTGTGTTCTTTCGGTAATTAGGAACAAGGATCATCTAAGACTTCACTGTGTAGCCCAGGCTGGTGTCACACTCACTGTGATGCTCCTGCCTCAGTCTCCCAGGCACTGAGATTACAGGTGTGCACACCACGCCTGGCTAAACTCTTGCTTTTTAATTAGGCTTCCTGGTCTTTACCATTGGCACCTGGTTCAGCCATCAGCACAGTTATTTTAAGTATTCCATGATATATTATTCTGGTGCAATTGACTGCATTTTGTTTTAGTTCTAGTCTAAAAATTCCTTGATGTAAAGTTGAATTTTAAATGTTGATTTTCTTCTAAAGTTGTCTTTAAAATTTCATAATATACATATAATTGTTGTCCAAATGCCTTGAAAAAGTAGTTTAAGAAGCTTTATTAATTTGGTCTAGAAAGTACGTCATCTACTTTTACATAACACAAACATAGATGTGTTCAATACACACACTCCATAATACATACATATTCGTCCTGCACACTCTACCCATATATACACACACACACCACACACTGCTTATACACACATAGCATATCTATATCCATATATATCCCCCACAATCACAGGACACACCACACCACATACATATGAGATATATACACACAGCATACACATGTACCCATATACCCTTTCTCCCTCCACAAGCTAAAGATAGACAACTTGTGATGGTTTTGGAAGGGGACTGCTTTCTTTCTCATTAGAAAAATAGCAAATGTCATGTTTCCAGAAATATCTAATGACCTCATCTACTTCATGTTTAAGAACAAAGTCATCCTGAAAGATAAGCTATTAGTGAAACTTTGGTCCTATAAATTTCAGACTTGTGTTCCTCTGCCTCTCTGTATTGTACCTTTGAATAGGTACATTGTACATATTGTACATTGTACATATTGTACATTGAATAGGTACAAGTTATATTTCTGAAGAATGTCTGATAATACCATCTGAGCCAAGTCTTGGTCACAGGAAGTCTGGACTATGGAGAGACTAGCTTTCTAACCAATGGGCTGGTCCTGCAGATTCTGCCAAGCCTGTGTGCCAGTCCTCAGCTGAGAGGCAAGACACCTGAGTTCCAGAGCAAACTGGAGCTTAAATGGTCAGCCCACTTCTCTGAACCCTGCTGTCTCTGACTAGCAGGACTGGGATTGGGGTTGTTCTCTATGGCTAGAGAACCCAGCCTTGGCAGAAATGTGTTGTCTGACCAGGACAGTTCCTATCCCCAACATTTAAAGTAGCTGAAGTGGATGAGTCATGAACATGCCTCACTAAATCAGATGTGTGCCAATCTGGCTGGGTGCCTGCTGGACCACTGCAGTCAGCACCAGACCCCACAATGCCACTTGGCCCAGAGGGTGTGGCAGGGGTCAGAGGGAAACCCAAGGAGGAGCCAGTAGGTTTGTGAAAATACCCAAGAGAAAATGTACTGGAACATTTAACTCAGAAACATTATCACTACAGATAAAATGGAAATAAATAGCTGATTGTGCATTCTAAATTTTACCACCTAATGTATACAATGAGCGCTGATAAAGAGCATCTTTACTGGGGGAGGCATCAAACCCAAGGATAGCCTGAGCAAGTGGATGTTGACCATATTCTGTGTGTGTGTGTAACTGGATGCTAGAAGGGATGCTGACCGTCAAGTGTGGATGCAGTATGGATATAGGTGATAGCTGTACAAAAAGATTTATATTGCACCTTTGTCCTATAAGAACATAGTTACTGTTTCCAGTTGAGGTTTAAAAAAGGAATATTTGTCCCACCATGATTTCATTTCTTCATCTGGCTGCTAGTGGTGGTCCACCGATGCCTGTGTCTGTCTATCCACCGGTACTAGGTAGAACAGGGGCCCTTGCCCTGAACGATCCTTCCAGCATGCCAGAATTGTTGTGAATCATGCTAGTCAAACTGGGTGGTGGGTTAGGCACCACCATTTGGACAACTTGATCCCCCACAGGACACCAGGGACCACAGACTGTGTCTCCATAGTTATGGGCCACTTCGTGAGGAGATTCAGTGCTCAGCCTTCTGGCCATGTGACATGTCCAGAAGCAGAGGGTGAGCACTGGTCATGGCAAGTCAGCATCTCCTAAGCTTTTGAATGGTGCATCTGGGTGGGTCATCTTGCCAGGGTAGGTGGCAGAAGCGTAGTTAAACATGGCTGCGGTGGTCAGGGGATTTGGGCTCCTGAGGTCATCTCACAAGTTTCACCTTCACTCATTGGAGATTTGGGTTTCTAGCCTGGGCTCTGGGCTGCTGGTAGAAGCTGCAGCAAATCCTGCCAGCTGCAGGGAAGGCATTTTTGCGAAAGTGGCTGGAGTGGAGGCCTCCCCGGCTCCCTTAGAATCCATAGTTCCGGGTGCCCTGGAAAATATCTGAATCTGTCTATAGCCCTTCACAGTCAAGGCTTACTGAGAAGAGAATGCTCAAAGAGCTCATTGTTACAATGCTGCTGACTTTAGATGTGAGGCCACCTTGATGTTTTTCTAAAGCAAAAACCCCTTTCCTCCCTCCCATCTATTGAATAAGAGGAGAAAGAAGCAAAGACTGCACCCCAGATCTTAAGGATTTTAACTCACACCAACTCTTCAAACTCCACAGAACTTGGCCTTTGCCCAGCTTCTGTAGGTTGCTCTCTGCTGAGGTCATTCTGACAAACTTCCTCTGATCCGAGTCCATTAAATGTGATTGTTTGGCAGTGCCAAGGGAGCTACTGAAAACATGTTTAATATGATTGCTTCTTACTTTGCAAATATTAAAAGTTCCTACTGCCAAGAGCCCGAAGAGCAGCCTTCTGTTTAAAGAACAAAATTTAAAAATCGAAACTTGGTTCCAGTTTTGTTGGTAAAGAGTGAGCCCCTTTGGTGGCTGTGAGCACAGGTGCTACATCATTTGGTTCTCTTATGACCTTCACAGAAGAAGAAGTAACAGAAAGCCTTCACTTCTCTGCATAAAGCAGGAAAACATGACTGTTTTTAGTGCTTTTTACCCGGAAGATCCTCACAGGGACTTGCTGCCCCTCATAAGGGGGCAAAGTGTAGATTAGTTACGAGGCCCCTGTGCAGACCATCACTCCTACACATGCTGTCGTTTTTTGTGCCTCCAATAGATAACCGATGTGTCTCCTGATCTGTAGGCACCTCTCACATAGCCCCATTGCATTGGCTCTAGGCTGGCAAGCACAAAGTCTGACTTCTGCTTGGGGCTCTGTGTCCTACCGTGTCGGATCCTGAAGATCTCCTGTGCTGTCCAGGATGGGGAACATCCCCTTTGCTTCCTCAATCTGGACTCCTCTGACCTTTCCCAGCTGAAGACCCCACAACCCACCCAGCAAGAGAGTTGCCGAAGGGCTGGGGAGGGACCCTGATGAGGGGATTGGGTGGGAGAAATGTGAAATTCAGGAAGCAGGGACCCAATATCAGATACCTCCAGCCTCTAGAGGCGCTGCCCACATCCTAAGTCACGCCTCACACTAGTCTTAACTTTCTTTGGCTCCAGGCTCTGTGAACCTGTGAGGGCACTTGTAACCATGTGACTTACCCTATAAGAGAGTCTCTTAAGAAATTTAAAGATTTTTTTTAATAGGATTTAGAAATACACATAAAACATACAAAATAAGTAAATATAATAAATACAATGGCTTATGGTAGGGTCCCTAACTGTAATTTTGTTTTATGTTTTTTGTTATTCAGGGTGAACCTTGGCTTGCAAATCTGAATATTTATCTAGACTTTTTTTTGAGACAGGGTCTCACTTTGTACTTCAGGCTGGCCCTGAGCTCACTGTGTGGCCCAGGCAAACCTTGAACTCAGCAATCTTCCTGCCTCTGCCTTCTGAGAGCCAGCACAATTGGCGTTGTGGTATGTGGTGCTGATTGCTGGTGGGCATGAGTCACCATGGCCAATATTGTTGTATGTGGTTACCAGGATTGAACCGGGGACCTTGTGCTTGCTAGGCAGGCACTGGAACCACTGAGCTAAATCTCTGGCCCTTCACTGAGTTCTTAAGCGTCTCCCTCATGGGTTTAGGGAGGAGGAGCATAGCAAGACTCCTGCTCTCATCACTACCACTCAGCTTCAGCAGGCAGAGCTCTTGACCATCTTCACACCCACTTTCCTCACCTGAGTTATGTAGGCACAATTTCTAGCAGCCCGGGTTTTACCTGTGGCCCCTGTGGTGGCCTGGGTTTGCTTATCTTTGCCCAGAATGGGTTTGGCTATGGTTGGGGTGCTCCAAGTCCTAGAAATGAGGGGTTTATTCTGTAATGAGGTGGCAGCCTCAGACTGGCACGTGGCCACTTTCTTTCAGAAGTGAATGTACAGGCCACATTTGTGCCATTCTAAAGTGAGCAGGTCTGCATGGCCCTTTGCCTTGGTGTTCAGGGATACTTCAAATTCTCTACTATCAAGTTGCAAGCTTGGAGCCAAAAGTGATCTCAAGTATGGCCAAGCATGTTTGGTGTTATATCAGACGGCCTTTCGGGGCAAGGGGCAGGATGTGAGCCCCCAGGTCACCGAGGTGGAGCTGTACCAGCCATCCTCCTCTGCCCGGTGTCAGAAGAGACTTCCTTGAGCAGTCAGACAACCCTTCCAGGCTCAGATGGGCACTCTCCCTAATTGTTTCTGAGAAGATGATATTGGTAAGGGTTCTTCAGAGAAAAATAACCAGTAGACTCTTGAAATAACAGGAACTGATTTGAGAAATTGTATCACATGGTTTTGGAGGCAGCTAGGCCTGACATCTGCAGGGTGACCAGCAAGCTGGAGATTCAGGAGAGCCAATGGTGTAAGCCCTAGTCCAGTTCCTGGCAGGCGTGGGATGCAGGAACAGCCAGGGGTTCAGTTTGAGCCCAAAGGCAGGAAATCCATATCCCACCTCAAGGCAGCCAGGCAGGTGGAATCCCCTCATATTCAGTAGAGGGCCAGAGTTTCTGTTCTATGTTGGCCTTCAACTGATTGACTGAGTCACTCTGGCGAAGGTCATCTGTTCACTGTGTCTGTAGATTCAAGTGTTCATCTCATCCCAACATAGATGCACCCAGGACAGTACATGAGCCACACCTGCCACCCTGCGGCCTTGTGTGAAACACACATCCCAAGCATTTACATAAACCTTTGAAATCTTATTTAGAGTGGCCACCTGTCAATCTGGAGCACCTTGAGGGGTTCATACTCTGACAGGATGGAGATGGGAGGCAGGAAATGACAGGGTTCTCTGCCCTTGCCTGAGAGTTCTTACATTTTGTTATTGCTCTGTGGGAGTAAAACGAGGAACATTAAAAGAATTCCTCAGATATTTGTTGAAGACTTATTATGGGTGAACACTGGACAGAAGGACTGGGGCACAGACAAATAAACTAGTTCCTCTGCTCACAAGGTATTAGACGTTGGATTTTGAATTCCACCCAAAGGCTGTGGGCAGAAGGCTTGATGGCAGCCTGCGGTCCTACTGGGAGGAAGTGATGCGCCCTTGAAGGGGAAGTGGGGACTCAGCCCCTGCCTCTCCCCCTCTTCACTTCCCAGATTCTATGAAGTGAGAAGCTCTGCTCCACCACATGCTCTCTACCATGATGTCCTGCCTCCTCTTGAAAGGGTAGGGCCAAGGGACCCTGTACTGAAACCTACAAAACCATGAGCCAAAGAAAACCTTTCTTCCTTGTAATTTGATTAACTCAGGTATTCTGTCACAGCGATGGAAAACTACCACATACAGGAAGTGGTGAATAGATCCTTATGGTACCAAAAGGACCAATGGTAAGAGTTTGGCTGCTCAGAGCATGAAGGCCAAAATGGCTACTTGTGCCTGAAGGAAACCATGTGCCCACTGAGTGCCACCACACAGCAGCCGCCAGCCAGCAGCAGGACATGCAGTCATTACATGTGCTGACAGGACAGAATCATAGAGGCACGCAGGGAGGTATATTTCTGCAAGGAGGTGTTTGACCACTAAAATAGAACTATTGTGCTTTTTTAAAGCTAATTTGCAAACAGTTGTAATGCTAATGGGCTTAAAATGCAATTTTCTTTATTTAAGATTGGGTGTTTTGGAGTTTTAAAATGTTTAAATATAAATTTATTATAGTAAAATATACACGGCCTCTGCAAAATAGTCCCCCTTTCTTCAAACTCACTTCTCTCATCATTCTTGCTACTTTTTGAGACAGTTCTTCTTTTGAATTTTTAGAAAGGTATTTTGATGCTTCAGATGTTTACAAAAGCATTTGATGTCTTCACTGGGCCTTGACCAGGTTAAAGAGCAAATACCCATCCGCAGTGGGAGGATATGGACTAGCTAGCATCGGCCTCTCTCTGGGTGCTCAGCTGAGTGTGGGAGGCAGTTATCAGGTGGACTGGAGTAGGGGTGCCCTCGGGCCTGAGTCCTCCCTGCTCCTCTGTTCTGAGAAGTTTCAGCTTGTGCTTCAGATTCACGTGCTTCCGGTTCTCTTTTTGGTCCTCATAATGGAGAAACTACTTTTCAGCAGACTGTTGTTTCTGAGGTGGTTCTGGCTACAGTACCCAAAGAACTGACAGGTGAGTTTTTCCACTGGATGTCAGAACTCCTGTAGTAGATAATAACCTTGTTTGCAGAGTGACTTAGTAGGTAGAAGAAGAAAATATTCACCACCAAATGTTGGGAGAATTCCGATGTTACTTTGTAGACCACAGATAGCTACTCCCCCTCTCCCTCTGGCTACTTCTGCCTACTGTCTTGATTTGAAGCCTGGGGCAGGCCTATACTGTCCAGCGGTTAGCACTGGTTCTCTGGACCAAGCAGGCATGCTCTGTAGTGTTTCCTAATGGTAGAATGAACGGCTCTGGCCCTGCAACCCCAGGAAGCGAGCAGAGATGTGCAGTGTTTCACATTGCACTCACACAACGGACCCAAAGAGCCTCCAGGTAGAAAATAGTTAAATATAGTATAATCAGGAAGCACTGAGTGTTGAATCAATTATCATCGATTTTACAATTACGATTGTTTTTCGTAGCGTTATATATGCGTGTATAGGACATCCCCCTCAGATCTCTTCCACCTCATTAGCCTTTGCCCCTTTTTGCCTCCCTTTTAAGACTCCATCCTACATCACATCCACGTGCAGTACTGGCCCTTCCCGACCTGTGACCAGTGTCCTGAAGGAGGCTCCTTGGGTCCTCACTGCGGAATCACCCCATCCTTCCAGCCTTGCAGCTCCTTTCTCCTCACAGTGCTGAGGCTGCTGACTGCCACGCTGCTCTCAGAGCCAGCTTCAGCCTTGAAATTCTTTCCTTGGCCCTTGGGAAGCCTTCTTATTTTTTTGGTTTTGTTTCTGGTTGTTTTGCAACAGTCTTTTCTCTTCTCTGTGTATTCATCACTGCATCTCCCCATCAGTTCTTTAAATCAGTAGGGATTTATTAA
This sequence comes from Thryonomys swinderianus, assembly GCA_004025085.1. NCBI lineage: Eukaryota > Metazoa > Chordata > Mammalia > Rodentia > Thryonomyidae > Thryonomys > Thryonomys swinderianus. Next base: position 23,515 of record PVIC010022809.1, read on the forward strand.
GCTCCCATTCTGGGGGAGGCTGAGCCCTGTGGTGGATTAGTTATGCTCTCTGTCCTTTTGGTGCCAAGGGGAAGACTGAGGAGAGGGACCCTGTGAACTGTACAAGTCAAGAATAGCTCTCCCAGGAGAGAATACTGAAGAGGGCCCCTAACTGCTGGGTGGGACAGCCTGGGAGTGAGTGAGGCACATGTGTGCAGGTAAGGGGGCTTTCTCGAGGATGAGACAGAAGCACAGGGTGGACTTGTGATGAGAGCGTAGGGAACTGGGGAAGGCAGATGCTCTGGGCCAGGCCTGCAGCTCTCTGGACCTTGGCAAGAGCAGTGAAAAGCCTCTGAAGGGTTTCCAAAAGATTATCCCGTCTCCTGTGCAGAGAAGCAACAGAAAAGGTTAGAATGAAAGCAGAGGCAACTGAAAGATAAGCAGGCAAGATACTGGAGCTTGCATCCATGTCATGGGCTATTTTAGTTACTTTCCTCTCATTGCTGAGACAAAACTCCTGACAACCACAAGTTAAGAGAGGAAACATTTATTTAGCTCACAGTTCATTGAGGTTTCAGACCATAATCAGTTGGCTTCAAGGCCAGATGGTGTGGCAGAAAAACATCATAGAGGAGAAACTGTTCATGGTGGGCAGAAGGTAGCAAAGCAACAAGGGGCACGACAAGCCTCTGTCCATCCCTTTATTGTATCCAGGCTACCAGGATTAGGGTGCCAAACCAATCAGTGGACCGATTTTGTAATCATACACCCTTAAACCTAGCATTGCAACATGAATGAATCAATCCCACACTCTAGATTCAGCAACCTCTGAAAAAGCTCCACCTATGACCCCATGAGGTTTTGGAGGGACATCTGGAAAGAAGCCCTAATTGTAGGGATCAACCTGCAACTTTCAACAAGGACGAAAGCCAAAAGACACAAGGATAATTAGGAAGAGAGGACAGGGGACTCTTGCTGCTAGTGGACAAAGAGACCCAATCCAACAGTGCTCCTCAGTTTTATTAGACTCACACAAACCCGAAGTGAGTAAGCATGTGATCGAGGGTTCAAGGAAAGTTTTTCAGGTTCTCATAATTTGTAGACTGCACCCAAATGTATATTTTCTTCAATCAAAACCTCAGCTGTAGTTGGTTCTGTCCTTGTAACTGGCTAGCTCCAGCATGCTAGCAAAAAGTTTTGGGGAGGGACAGCTTGCTATCCTACGCCTGTGTCTCAAGGAGAAGAGTCCAACCCAGATTTTGGTCTTGCACCTGGTTCCCCACACTTAACATAGGGTAATGGCGAGTGTAGGGACCCAATCTGTGCCCACAGTTATGGGTGCAGCATACTTATCCAGTGTCCCACAAATCTTTTGAATGCCATATGTCTCAAATTGAACTTGCAGTCTTTCTCTCCTGCCTCTGTTTTCTGTTAATATGACCCTGTGTCTCTGCTCAACCCCCAAGTCAGAGAGCTCTTAGCTATGCTTGAATACCTCCTTTTCCCCTAATCTGCCTCATCTGTTGAGTCAGGAAACTCTCATCTGTACCTCAAAAGCACTTCAGATCTTTCTTCTTTTGCTTCCCTTTCTCTTGATTCATGCTCTCACCAGTCCTTGCCTTGAATATCTCATCAAGGTCTTGGTGGACAATTGGTTTGGGAAAATCTCTGTTTATTAAGTTAGAGAAAAATAAATGGCAGTGTTCCGGAAATGTCTCAAATAATAGAAACATACTTGGAGTGAAAAGTGAAGGTTTCCAATATTTCCAACTGTATTCCTCTCAGAGATGATCAAGGTCTGTTTCCTGTCTATATTCCTGGAATACACGTATGTATACACACACACTTTTCCATTCCATCCCCTTCCCTTCCCATTCTTTCCTCCCCTCCTTCCCCTCTTTCTTTCCCTTCTCTTCCCTTCCTTCTTTTCTTTCTTCTTCCTTTCTTCCCTTTCCTTCCCAGCTAATCTCTCCACCTTCCTTCCTTCCTTTCTCTTTCTTTCTTTCTTTCTTTCTTTCTTTCTTTCTTTCTTTCTTTCTTTCTTTCTTTCTTTCTTTCTTTCTTTCTTTCCTTTCTTTCCTTTCTTTCCTTTCTTTCCTTTCTTTCCTTTCTTTCTTATTATGGAGAAGACAAAAAAGGTGTCCCTGGGGAAGAAGCCTACAACAAACATGTAATATGTTATAATGTGGGATAAAAGTGGCTTTAGGTATGGGAAAATGTGCATAGAAAGCAATTGGTCAAGGGCTTAATTAGGGGCAAGTAGTCTTATTTAAGGTTACTATGAAGCCAACTTGAAAGAGCGCATTTTGAACTCTGTTCTACTTGCAAATCCTTTGGCTGTTACTGTTTCTATAAGGTGGTATGTGTACATGCCACAGACACCCAAAGACTTTATAGGCTGTTCAAAGCTGGAAAGCATTATAACAGACTCATATATTCCACTTTTTTTGCTTTTGTTTTTCCTGCCTTTCCTCTTTGGTGCTAACCCCAAGAACATGTCAATAAGAGATTCAACTTTAATTAGGCCATGAGAGATTAAGTTAAGATGCTGCATAGCCATGATGTTTCAACTGTTATCATAAGAAACTAAAGAAGAACAAAAGTAAGCAGAAGGAAATAACAGTGATGAAAGTCATGGAACTAAAGAAAGCAAACCAATGAAATAGAATCTGGATCTGTAAAGAATCATTAGAATCTGTAAGGCTAACAAAACTGACAAGTACAAAAAGAGACAAAGAACAAATCACTAATGAAATAGGGGACCTCCTATCCTATCTTGCAGCCACTAAAAAAATATTAAGGACATAATATGAGCATCTTTAGGCCCATGAATCAATAACATGAATAGAATGGGACTGTTCCTCCAAAACTTCAAATTATCCAAATCAACAAAGATAAAAGAGATAACCTTAACATTCTATAACCAATAAAGACTTAGAATTTGCAATTGAAAAGCTCTCCCACTGGACAGGTTTACTAAACATTTAAAGAATTAACACCCATTTTACTCAATCTCTTTCAACAATAGAAGAAAAAGCACTTTCAGTTTATTTTATCAAAGTGATATTACCCTGATACCAAAACTGGACAAGCTAGTACCAAGAAGTACTAGCTTGTAGTGGGGTGGAGCGAGGGAAGAACACCACAGAGCAATCAGTATCTCTCCCAAACATAATAGAAAAAATTCAACCAAATATTAGCAAATAAAATGTGTAATATCTAAAAACAGTTCTTACATGACTAGACAGGACTTATTCCAGGTTTTCAAGACTTGTTCAACATTGAAAATCATTCCATATAATCAAGCAACTTAAAAAGAGAAAGATCAAAAAATCATATTAATGCAGAAAAAGCACTTGCCAAAAGCAGTACCCATTCATTGTAAGAGATCTTAGGAAGAGCGGGAGCATACTTAACTTAAGAGAAAACATCTACAAAAACCGTACAGCTAACATCACACTCAACAGTGGAAGGTGAATACTTTCCTTTAAGACTGAAAGGAAGACAAGCTCCCTGCTCTCACAATTTTATTTTTATTATTATTATTTTAGTTTTTGGAGATAGGGTCTCACTTTGTAGTTCAGGCTGGCCTTGAATTCACTATGTAGCCCAAGTTAGCCTTGAACTCACAGCAGTCTTCCTGCCTCTGCCTCCCAAGTGCTGGGATTACAAGCATGAGCCACCACGCCCAGCATTGTGATATGTGGTACCAGGGATCGGACTTGAGAACCTTGTGCTTGCCAAGCAGATGCCAGAACCGCTGAGCTACATCCCCAAATCCCTGGTCTCACTATAATAGTGAGACAATTAATATAATAGTGAGACATATAATAGTAGCTAAAGTGGACATTTTAGCCACTATAATAAAGCA
>PVIC010022810.1:0-27378 GCA_004025085.1 Thryonomys swinderianus
ACTATGTAGCCCAGGCAAGCCTCGAACTCAGCAATCCTCCTGTCTCTGCCTCCTGAGTGCTGGGATAACAGGCATGTACCACCACACCTGGCACTGTGGTATGTGGTATTGATTGCTGGTGGGCATGAGTCTCCACGCCCAGCATTGTATGTGGTCACCAGGGATCGAACTCAGGACCTTGTGCTTGCGAGGCAGGCGCCGGAACCTCTGGGCCCTATGTAACGATTTTTAATTCAAACACTTACCGTATTTTATGATCACTATTCCTTGGTCAACTGTTTATGGCAATTTTGATCAAATAAAACCAGACTGCTGTTCTTCGTCCACCATTCACTGGATCGGGCCCTGTGCTCCCTCACAGTCAAAATGACCATGGGAGGAAAACATTTTGAATGGATTTATGACCTGGAGGTAGCCACAATACCACAACTGAGAACACCTGTATGGGAGGGCTTCCGGGATTGCTTCAGAGAGGGAGGCGGGATGGAGATGCTGGGTTCCGGGGTGCTGGAGACTGGCCCCATGTGGCTGGCCGTTAGCACTTTGTTAATGGCAGAAGCTGGTGGCACAGAGGGCAGTGATGGCTCCTGGGAGCTGAACCAATAAAATGGGTACCTTACCAGGTCTGGGGATAGAGGCTGGGCACACAGGGGCAATGCCGCGGAAAGATCACACCTGGTGCATCCTGTTCCCTAATGGACTCTGGTCCCCATGGCAGTGGGCATAGAGTGAGAGCGTGACAAGCCCTTCAGGCGAAGGCAAAGAACCTAGTGAGCTGACTGTTTGCAGATTGGCACAGTCTGTTTTATTGGCTTCCTGGTACCTTCTGTGGATGTCTCAAAGTCTTCCTGCTCATACTAACCTTCCCACTTATTTTCAGAGTGGGTACTGAATGGCTGCTACCATTGAGCATTACCCCTGACATCCTGTATGGGCAGAGGGTAGAACTGAGACTATGTTAACTTTAAAAAAATTATTTTGAGTGCCTATCTTGTTCTGTTTGCTGTGTGAATGTTTGTTGAGTCAATGGCAAGGTGCCAAATATTCGCTCTTACCTCCTGAGGCAGACAGACAGCCCGTACTGTGGTTCGCAGCAGAACTAACGCTCTGGTCTCATCCCATCTCTGGGAGTCAGGGGTTTGGAATGGCTCCGCTGACTGGTTCGCTCCTGCCATTGATATTGGCTAGGACCAAGACCCTGAGGCCGATCACGGGAAGCCACCTCCGCTAGTTCACTCTCAGGGCTGGCAGGTGTCAGCTGGCCACTCGCAGAAGCCCGCTAGCCCTGTCCACGTGGGACGTCTCAGTCCCTCTGACACTGTAGCCGCCAGCCCCAGGGCCAAGAGGGTCAAAGCAGAAGCAGCAATGTCCTTCGTGATCTAGCTTTCAAAGCCGTGCTTCTTTGAGACAGAACCCCTGGGGCCATCTTGGAGGGTGGCACTGTGCACCTCACAAAGACAGCTGGGAGTGAGCATGCAGGGGCAGAGCCTACCTCGGTGGAATGCTTCGGAGACCGGAGACAGAGCCGGAAGCGAAGCTGACCAAGCTGGTTTCGAGGAGTACAGCAAGGGGGTCTGTCAGTCTTCTCTGGCTGGCTCTCCCCTGATGTTTCCCCATTTGGGTTCCGGACTAGAGGCGGAGGCAGGCCCAGTGATGGCCTCCGACGCTCCACGTTCTGCAGCTACCCGTGTGGGACGGGGGCTGAGTGGCGTAAGAGAGACGGGAGCCTCGTCAGAGGCGTCTTTGGAGAAATAATTAGGATAAGGATCAAAATAAGATAAAAATTGGCTCTGAGTCCAGGCAGAGTGCCCTAGGAAGGGACACAGAAGTACAGAGAGACATGGAGAAGGCTGCAGAGTGAAGGTGGAAGCAGAGGTCCGAGGGACGGATACACTGGCCAGGAAACCCACGGCCTCCAGGTAACCACCAGCAACCAGAAGAGGAGGGCAGAGGCTGCTCTGCCTGACTTCATCCTTCTGGGCTCCTGCGACGGACAGAAAACATTTCTATCATTTGTTTTTTTTTTGAGACAGGGTCTCACTTTGTAGCCCAGGCTGGCCCTGAGCTCACTATGTAGTCTAGGCAAGCCACCGTGAGCTCAGCAATCCTCCTGTCTCTGCCTCCCGAGTGCTGGGATGACAGGCATGCGCCACCACACCTGGCTACATTTCTATCATTTTAAGCCACCTGCTTTGCAGTCATTTGCTATGGCAACTATAGGAAACTAATATAGCAGGAAGTAAAAATAAAACATTTGGAAGACCTTTCAAGACTGTCCAGGGTTCAGGTAGGTAATTAGAAGTGGGGGTCAAGATAGCTGACCTTGAAAAGCATGGCTTTGTTATAGCTTGGAAAATGTAAGCACAGCTTGGCATGATGACCTATCTTAGTCCCTTTCCTTGTTGCTGGGACAAAATACTGAACATCCATAATTTGAAGGAGAAGAGATTTACTTTGGTTCATGGTTTTAGAGGGTTCAATCCATACTTGGCTGGCTCCATGATAGGATGGGAGGGTCTGGGGAAGGAAGCTGGTCACCTCATGGGGGTCAAGAAGCAGGAAGTGGAGGACGGTGCCATACAAGGGGATACACCCTTCTAGGTCATGCCCAGTACCCACCTCTTCTGAGCAAGCCCTATCTCCTAATAGTGCATTCAGCCCCGGATGATGATAGCACCACATGATCCAACCACTTTCTAAAACCTGCCTCTGAACAAGTGAGGCTTGAAGGCACATCTAGATTCACCATTTTACCTGAGCAGTGAGGCCCCCATGGGTGTTTACACTTTGGGATGGGGCCAGGTAGAGGATTAACACTGGCTTGCTCTATGCGAAAGATACGGTGGGGAAATTAGCCCTGTCTTGTTTAAGGAGCTGAGTGGCTTGATCAACAAGTCATTCATTGATTAATGAACTAAATCATTAGCTGAAGGTTGAATGGACAAGGGTGTGCGGTTTATTTCTGCCTTGTCTTTTCGGAGTCTACTGCTCTCATTCAGGAGTCGAATGCTTCTTTCTTCTAAGGCTGCAGCTCTGAAAGCTGAAGTATCCGCTTTGCTCCTTCACCCCGACCTACTCATCTTCTCACTGTCTTGTAGCAGATGTCTCCTTGGAGGGATCAGACTTTGAAAGTGGGACCCTGCGCGGTTCATCGCTGGGCGTCCCCTCTCAGTGTGGCCAGGGGACGCTCCTCCTGTCCTACAGCTCACCCTGGAGCAGGAAGCCTTGACTCTGCTTTGACATATGATGAGCTGTAGGAATTGGCTTCTCTGCACAACCTGGGCCCAGGGCAGGCTGGGCGGGGACAGGAGACCTGAGCAGAGCTTTTCTGCCTATGGGCAGCTTCACTCTCAGCCCCTCAGAGGGAAAGAGGTGTCTTTGCCTGGGGCTTCCTCCTGGGGGTGGAGCTGACCTTGACCCCAGCAATGGCGCCCCAGTCCCTTCCAGCGGGGCTGTCACTGCGGACTGGAGGAGGGCAGAAATGGAGTCCCTGGGACTTCTCCCCGCACCATTATTACAGTCAACTCCAGCACGGCAGCCGTGCAGCCTCGGGCTTCGGGAGCGCAGCCTGTAATTACCTCGCTTCCAAATGCTCATAATGGCCCATGCGGCCTCGTGCACCAGACCAGTTAAATTGCTGTGCGACTGGGCCGCAGTTTAACTCGGCAGACTGCGGACTCAAACTTGGCACGCGGGGAGGAAGTGAACTATTCGGGAACTGCGAACTTTTAGCACAACTTGAGAGTTGCCAGAGAAGCGTCTGGAAGGGAGAAAGTTAGCGAGGGGAGTCTGGGCTACAAACTGACTTGCATGGCTGCCCCCTGTGCCGCTTGCTGGGATGGGAAGCTGGGGGCAGCGGGCGGGCCTAGCAGCTGGTGTTCCGCCAGGGCCCACCCCTGTGCCCAGCCCGGCCCTGACACGCCCGTGTTTCCGGGTCACTGGGGTAAGATCTACAGAAACACAGAGTGGAGACCTGGGGACCTACGGGAGGTGACCGAGCCCAGACCACCTAGTCCCGGGAAGTGGCTCCCGTCCAGGCCTGCCCTGTCCTGCCGTCCTGCCCCTGCCCACCCCTGGAGTCCCGCCCCAGGTGTCTGAGCTGGTCAGCCTGCCCTCTGGGACGAGGGACGGGCCTGCAGAAGCGGAAGCCGGGGGGCGGGCCTTGCTCCTGCCGCGTCCTCGAAGAGGGTCTTGGTCCAGTCTTCTCTCCTCCCCGCCCCCGCCCAGCGCAGGTGTGGACGGGGTGAGCCGCAGCTCTAGAGCACTTGACCCCGAGGTGAAGACCTGGCCGCAGAGAGGGTGGCAGGCTGACTGCAGCTGGGCACGTCTAGGTTTGGGTCAGGGCATCCCTGGGGCCCGCTCTGTCTGCCAGGAACAGAGATGTGATGTGGCACTTCCTGCCCCCCAGGGGCCAGCTGCTGTCCCTCCTCAGGGGGCCGCAGGGCTCCGGTCGACCTCATCTCAGCTGTCTTTGGCTCTCTGTCCCCCGTCTCTCTGGTTCTCCCTGCTCCGACTGCTTTCAGAGCTCCTTATATATTTGCTGCAAATCTTTATTTGCAGATTAGTCACCATGCACACAAAATGGAGCGTCCCTGATTTAGGAGGAAAAACAGTGATTACTAGATTGGTTTTCTCTTGCAGAATGTGGAGGAATGAACAATGCCACACAATTTTAGTTTGTATAGCGTCTTTCAAACCACGCAATGCCCCGGGCGCAGCGTGGAGTTGCTGTAAATAATACAATAACGGCGATAAACATTCTAAACATCTTTGCATCGAGATGTAGTTTGTCCTGCCTTATTCAGCCTGGGAAGCCGGAAGGAAGCCGGCAGATTGGGAAGGCGCAGCCTCTGGGCCCTGGGGGGACCCCAGAGGGGATGCTAGAGGCAGCAGGTGTTTGCTTCCCTTTTCTGGAAGTCACTAGAGCGTCGGAGATGGAGCACAGCATGGACGGGTCCTGGCTGTTTCACTCACATAACGTGCTCTGTGCCTGCTTATCCCCCAAACCGTGGCTTTCCCATGAAAGAGTGGTATTAGCCATTCGCTTCCTCTGTAGACCTGATGTTCTTTGACTCTGCGACCCCCACAGATTCCTGACGTGGAACTACTCACGGGTCTGGCCCTCTGACTACGGGGCAAGGGACAGACTCCCCTTCATGTCTCGGGGCAACCCTCCTTGGCTTCCACTGGGGTGAACTCTGGCCCCCCCTGTTGGGCTAACTCCCGGAGAGGCAGGGGTGCTGTTGAGCCACGTGAGGGTGACCTTGACTGAGGACCTCAGGCAGAAGACAACCTTTCCGGTTCTTTATTTTGCCAACTTTAAACAGTGTCCAGGCGGGCGCTGTTCGTGAGCACGACGTGCAGTGCCAGGTGCGAGGTTCCTAGAGCAGAGTCTGGTGCGCAGTGGGTCCACAGTTGCAGAGCTGGAAGTTGCTATTGTTTTAATCATGGGTGACGCCCTCTGCCCAGAGGGGACCCCGCTTGGAGCTGGGTGCCTTGGCGAGCCAAGGCCTGAGGAGAGGCTCGAGAGCCCTGGGCACTGCTGAGGCTGCCTCTGGGCCGGGTTCCGGGGCCTGTCTCGTGTTTAAGTCGCTGGAGCTTTGTTCACCAGTTCCTCCTAATTTGGGTGAAGTTCGCCATATGGAGAGCAGGGAACGGTGTTAAGAAAGCTTTCACACATAGATAGCGCAGCACTTTCTCTGCTAAATGAGGACTCTCTTCCCGGCACAGATTTCACACGCAGATCTCCAGGGTGTTGAGTTCCCTCATCAGCAGGGGCGGAGCTGCAGAGGCTTTGGGAGCCATTGTCTCTGGTCCGCAAGGTCCTGTTCTGACCCCAGGAGAAATCCCATCTTCTCTTTCCTCCCCAGCAGTGAGGATTTTCCAGCCCTCTTAGGTGAAACCCCTGTGCTCCGGCCCAGCCCCGTCCCAGGCAGCCGCTGCCAGCCTGGTCTCCAGGGACCCTCAGGCCGATCCTACTTCACGTCTGTTCTGCCCTGGTCCCCAACCTGTGCCGCGCTCCCTCGGACCTCCTGTCTCCGCCAGGACACCGCCGCAGTGTGACTCCCCATCCTCCCCCAGGCCTGAGCACCTTTCCTGTGTCCGCTGGAGACCAGGCTGTGGTGCTTTTCCCCTTCAGATGTGTCTGCTCCCCGCGGCTGCTGCCCATGGCGCCCCCTGGGCCTTCCCAGCAGCCCCGAGGTTCCACTCAGCCTGCCCTCCGGGCTCCCTTGGGCCAGCTTCTCTGCCCACCGAGCGCCTACTAATGTCGGGCGCTGGTCTCATGTCCTACCTTAAGTAATCCGCAGAGTCTGTGCGGCTGGCTTTAAAGAGGCAGAGGCAGCCGGATGTGGTGACACGCACCACACACAGGTTACATGTGAGCCCAACCGGGCAGATTAGTGACTTAGCGAGACTCGGCCTAAAACTTTAAAACAAAGGGCTGGGGACGGAGTACGGTGCGAGGGCCTCAGGTTCGGGGCTCGATCCCCCAGTGCTGCCCCAAAGTAAAATTTACAAGGAGAGGAAGCTGAGAGCCAGGGGGGTTAAGCGATGCGGATTGCGCCTGCTCAGGCCCTGCCTTCGTGCTGACGCCCGGTGCTCGCTCCGCGGGGCGCCCCGTCCCTGTGAACAGGCGTGAGGCCCAGAGCTGCAGGCGGGCGTGAACCTGCGCAGGGAGAGCAGGTCGCGCCTGGCGTGTCGGGGCCCACGGCTTTGTTCCGGTGTGGCTTTGCCACCCAGTGGGTTGGCTCTCCTCGGGACCCCCTTGTGGCACAGCAGGGCCTGACTTTGCCACCCTGTGGGAGGAAGAGGAGCTTGAAATTGTTTTTGAGATGTTTCCATTGATTTTCTTTAATGCACAGCAGCAATTCCATTCACACACGGCTTAGCTGGGGGGAGAAAAGAAAGGATTTGATGCAAATTTGGGAGGCTGGGTGGAGCCCAGCAAGGGAGGCTGAACGGCCTGTCGATCGCTCTTCAATTTATCAGGATTTTCCTGGGGTTCCTTTGCGAACCCTCAGCTTAAGCTCACCGCTGGGTGCGGGGTTAGGAGTGGAGAAGCACCTGCCTGGGTCCCTTGGCTTCCACGCTGGCTGAGGAGATGGCTCTTGCCTGTTTAAACCGGTGTGTGTTCTCGCTGGAGCCCCAGAGTGGCCCTGGCTTTCTTGAGAGGGTCCAGCCGTCAGGCCAGAGCCGTAGGACCCCCTGAGAAAGGAAGGCAGAAGAATTGGTGGTGCAGGATTGAGGGGTGTGATTTGGGGGAGCCTGCTCTTGGCCACGAGTGTCCCAAGGTCCCCAGGTGGATGGTCTCAAACCCTCAAGGAAGCCCCTTCTCAATCTTCTAGGGTGACCCCGCGCTATCTGTAGAAGCTTATTCCTCACTGCGCATGTGTTGAATAATATATTAAAGAATAAACGATGGAATAAATAAATTGGATCACGAAGAAACAAGGAGCAGGAAACTACCGAGAAAGAGATTCCTTTTTTTTTTTTTTGCTTTTTGAGACAGGGTCTCACTTTGTAGTTCAGGCTGGCCCTGAGCTCACTATGGTGCCCAGGCAAGCCGCCATGAACTCAGCAATCCTCCTGTCTCTGCCTCCCGAGTGCTGGGATTACAGGCATGAGCCACCGTGTCCGGCATTGTGGTATGCGGTGTTGATTGTTGGTGGGCGTGTCTCCACGCCCAGCATTCTATGTGGTTACTGGGGATCGAACTCAGGACCTTGCGCTTGCGAGGCAGGCACCGGAACCACTGAGCTAACCCTCCGGCCCAAGAGATTCCTTTTTGATACGAGAGTATCCCGATGACGGCTGTGGGTGGGATCAGAAGGCAAGGAGCAGCGGACGGTCCCTTTTGCGCAATAGCTTTATTTCACCAGTGAGCATCCAACTAAGGCACTTGCTCAGTGCTTTCTCCAAAAGTCCTTCCCCCGCCAGCAGATAGCCCCACAGCCTGGTGCTCCTGCTCAGCGACGGACCGAGGACACGTCAGAAGTTGGTCTGGAGTTGCGGCCTCTCGGCGGTCTCGTCCGCCACGAGACGGCCGAGTCTTGCTCTGGGGCCCTCCGGCTCCTCGCGCGGCCGCTCCCAGGAAGGCTGTTGCTGGGTCTGTTCTCTGCAAACTCGGCTGCACGCGCTGCCTGCGTGACCTGCCCCTTTTCCCTCGGACACGAATGTCACGCAGCTGAATGTGACTTTATTTGTTTTCCTTTTGTTCAGAGCTGGGAAGGTGGGACATGCCCATCTCGCTCCGGGCCCTGCGTGTTGTTGGGAGGCTGTGATTGGCAGTGGCCCAGGACGAAAGACAAATGCGCCTCAGGTAGCAGATCTGCCAGAAAAATTCTGCCCAGCCTGGGCTCATTTCACCCGGTTCTTGATGGCAGGAGTTTCACATTTCTCTGGGCAACCCCCTCGCTCCCCCCTCCTCCAGCCCCTAAGAAACTCAGATCCCACAGGCGGCGGCGCTGGATCGGAAGCTTTCCTTTCATTTGTCAGCTCGTCGCTCAGATTTGGCCACCAGTTTGACAAGGAGAGTGCCCGGGAGGGTGGCATCGGGCAGAGGACGGTGACAGCGTCCGAGCCAGGGCTCCCCGCTGCAAACTTTGTTTAAAGCGGCAGCCGCTCGCTGACCTCCCTGTCCAGGTGCAGAGGGGAGGAGCCAGCGAGGCGGAAGGACGGACTCCTGCCTTGCGCCGCAAAGCTCCGCCGCGGGACTCAGTTTCTTTGCTTTCTCTGCCCTGAAAGTGGGAGAGGGCGAGGGGGGCGGCAGAGCGCTGCTGGGGTCCTGGGCCCGGGGGTGGGTGGCGGGAGGAGGGGCGCGGGCCGCTGAATAGCGAGCTCGAGGGCTCTTGTGCACAACGAGATTAGCGCGATGTGAGCGTCTCCATGCCAAGGTGCTAACGCAATAATACACGCGAGTTTGCCAACTTTTCAAATTGAATGTATTTGATTATTTGCTTTTAATTAGTGTGAGTTTTGGAGTATGTACAGGATTGTCAGGGATACACTCAAAGCCTCCCACAGCCCGCGGAGCCTCCCCTTGGTAAAGACGTGCGGGATTGTTCTTTTTTAGCTGTGGAGAATGAGATTTAACAGCTCTGGTCAGTGTTTTAGCCCATTTCCATCGTTGCCTCTGTTTCAACCTATTGGCGAGACCAAAGGAAGTGAGAAAATAAACCTCTTCCCTGGTCGGAATGTGGAGAAGCATCTTCTTTGGCCCAACTTGGCTTCCTGTGAACATCCCTGTTTTATTTTGTTTGGGTTTTAAAAATTTTTTTTTCCCCCAGAACTGGCCGTTCAGCTGGCTTTGCTGCGTTTCCCTTCCGTGTGAGTTTATCTTTTCGGAAACATTTATGAACATGGGAGCCGAGTGGGCAGAGGCAGGGCGAGATGAAGACGCCACGTACAGAATCCAGCAGCATTTCCAGAGCTCCGGCCATCGGCCCGGGACCCAAGTGCATCGCGGGCCCGGTGCCCCTGCGTGACGTGTCTGGGGCGGCTCGCGCCCCTGTGCCGTGCCGGCGGACGAGGAGCTGCGGAGAGGCCGGGCTCGCCCTCGCCAGCGAGGGGTCAGGCTGAAGTCGAGCCTGGATCCCCACAGCCTCGTCTGCAGCTCGGGGCCAGCAGGGCGGCTCCCGTGCCTTTGGCTCCATCCGCTGAGCCGGACGCTCCCTCCTCCGCGCGGGGCTCTGGCCGCAGGGGCCACCCTCAAAAATAAAGCAAGTCCTTTCTTAGGCCCAAACGTCGCGCGGCAGGAAGAGGGCGAGCCGCCGGCGGGACGGGAAGAGCACCTCCACGTCGCGCTGTGTTTGCCAACGAGAAGGGCGTGCGACGCCCAGCTCCCCACGCCTGCCTCTCAGGTCGCCTCCGCCTCGGGACGCTGGGACGTGCACGGGGACAGCCTGGCATGGCTGGCCACCTGGCTCCTGCCGCCTTGTGCTGTCCCAGCAGCTTGCCAGGGCCGCGGAGAAGCCGCCCGCCACGGTTCTGAGTCGCAAGACCCTCATCCACATTCTGAGGACGGCCGCCCGGCTGCTCACCCATTACCTACACAATCTCTCAGTTACATTAAAAAAAAAAATCTTTCCCCCCCTTAACAATAGAGAGGAACAAATGGTTGACAAATAACAACAGCAGCAGCTCTCCAACAAAAGCACGCAATTATTACAATTATACTATCCTTGATTAGGCTGCCACGCATTGCATTTCAATGTAATTGATGTTGTAGGTTGACACGTCGGACACCAAATATTCTCGCCTGTCCCTTCTCTCTTTTGTTTCAGAAGCTGATTTGCATTTTCTATGCTTTTAGTAATGAAGACTTAGCACTTTTCCTCCATTAGAAAAAAAAAGAGAGATACAATAATCTGCAACTCGGCACTTGTTTAAGGATTCTGACCCTCGAAAATACCACTTTGCTTCACACATTAGCTGCTTACAAAGAAGGAAGCTAATGTATCATCTAATTGGGCAAACCACTGCATCTGATTTCTCTCAATCAGACTATTAGCTTCGTAATTACCCATCTGCCTCGTGTGGAAAAACGGCAAGGCGCACACCCAGCTAATAACGTTCTCAAGAGCTCTCCACTACAATGAGAGGGGGCGATGTGGAGGGAGATGGTCTCTAACCGTTTCGGTGCCAAGGTGGCCGCACAATGCAGGGGGGCTCTGCCAGCCTTCCTCCGCCTGGCCGTGTTTAATTATTTGTCTTTAATTAGTAGGAGTTTGGGGGGGCCTGTTCAGGATCGCTGTCCCGGCAGCTGTGGTAGTGGTAGCCGCGGTGGACATTGCAAGATGGTGGCCAGCGGGGGAAGGTGAGGCCACTTCCTGTGGCCTGAGCAGGAGATGTGTGGCTTGAGGGATAAACATCCCCTGGACTGGTTGGGTCCTCGAGAGCGGACAGAGATCACCCCCAGGTGCGAGCAGAGGGTCTCAGCTCTCTTTGGGCTCCTTTCCTTCCTCTCTGGTTGGGGGCTCCCTTCCCCGCGCGGGTGCCAAGGGGCACACGGGGCGGGGTGTCTGCGCTTACCCGGGCCCGGGACTCTTGGAGGTGACCTCTGTATCGGGTGGGTGTGGGCGCTCACCGAGCCCTCTGGCTCGCTGGCCTCTGGTACCATGTTCTGAGCACCCGGTGGCCCCTCCGGCAGCTGTGGGGCTTTTCCCGTCTGGTAATTGTGGGATGCTGGTGCCCTCGAGGAGAGGCTGGCGTGGGGTTGCCTGCGGGACTGGGTGGTTGAGTGTGGGTGGCTTTAAGGAGCAGGTGGGGCCGGTGCCGGCGCAGGCTGATGTGACTTTTTGGGGCCCTCTAACCATTTCGACTAGTGTAGCTCTGCTATTGTGTGTATAAATTCTATGTCAATCTCATTTGAACAAAGGATTCTAGCTTTTTTTTTTTTTTTTTTTTTTTTTTTTGCGGTACCAAGGATCAAACTTGGGCCCTTGTGCTTCCAAAGTAGGCATGGTACTACTTGAGCTAAATCCCCAGCCCTCCAGCTAAAATTTTTGAGAATACCTGGACACATATGGTTTGACTACGATGCCTAATAATCACTGTTTATTTCAAGTCAGTACACTGTGCCTGTTGCATACTGGTTTTTACCAGCTAGTGGCTGGTTAATTTCACCCAGAGCTGCCGCTGTTTAAATAGATGAGTGTAGTGAACACGGCCTATCTTTTTGGGCTGCTAGAGTGATATATTTTACTTTTCTATCATCAAAGTTTAGTTATGATTTCTATCATTTGAAAGACTCATTGACGGGTAATAGTGAATTACTAGGATGAAAAAGAAATTTACATATCTCCCCTAGCATCTAAGAAAACATTTCAAAACCACTGTGTGGGTGTCACAACTACGTATGTAACTTTGAGCGGTAACTAATAGCCAAATCTGTCCCTCCCAAGAGTCAAAGTCGTAGGAGTCGTACATCTTGCTAGGGGCTCATTTGAGCTGACTAGAAGCTCTTATGACAATGGCACAAGGCAAGCTTAAGTGAGCCCACCTCAGCCAAATCACTCCATCTCAAAGTGTCTGTTTCTATGTCTGTGGTTTTTATTTTTGAGAATCTTTTCATAATGTATCATTGAAAGAATTTGGTTGATTTGTGATAGTTTTCCTACCATCTATGAGAAGCTTGAGGACCTGAACAGACATGTGTATCCCTTAAAGTTTAAAAGTTTTACAGAAGATCCTGTCATATCCGACAGGGTTATGTGTGAAGACTGCCTAAGAATTTTTTTGAGGTCTCTGTTTAAGAAAAGTTTGTGTTTCCCTGTGCCGTACACACATACTGATCATCTTTTCCTTTTTGCTATGGCTGCTGGGAAGCTCAAATGCTAATTTTTAGTCCATATCCATTGGCCTGATAGGACGATATTTTTTTATATCCTAACGTCACTAAAATTGTATTAGTTTTCTGTCCCTTTTTAAGTAATAGTTTCCATTTTTCTGACTCCTTCAAACGTTTTACATTTTTAAAAGTCCTTTTGAGAAAATGAGAATTAAATTGTGTCATATAGTGGTACAAATTCCCAATATTGAGTGTGATCATGACGTGTATATACAATGTACCAATAAAGATTAAAAATAAACTAAAACAAAGTCCTTTTGAATTTTACATGCTTTTTTGTAATGTTAAAAGCTCCGTGGGAATATGTTCCAGTACGGTTGAGGAGCACAGACAGTAAGTAATTTGGTTGCCTCACACAGGGCTGATGTAGTCAAGAAACTCTTCTTGTGCCGAGTTCAGGTTTTTCCCGATGTTTTGATCTTAGCCACGCAGTCTGCTAAAATTCATTTATCTTGTGATCCCCTCTGACATCTTAATTTCTCTTTGGCAAAGACGTAAGTTGTTAGATTTCCTGACGGCTCTCTTGCTGTCTCCTGAAAGTCTGAGAATCTTGAAATCTGCATCACAGGGCAGCATCCAGGACAGGGGCACGGGCAGAGATGAGTCTGGGGTCCTGCAGGCCTCGGGGCTCAGTGATGGCCGGGGCCTCAGCACCTCCTGAGACTCAGGACAAGCGTGGTTTGGGAGGAAGCAGGAAGGAGGCGGGCCCAGGGTTCACAGCGGGGACCCTGGGAGCCTCACTAGGCTGCCTTCTATGACAGGCCTCCGGGTTCCCTCGAGGGCCCTAGAAGCCCCTCGATTCTCTGATCACCCTCTCCTGTCGGCAGCCTCTCTCGCCCACCCTTCTTCGGGGAGCCAGTCTGCTGAGTGACTGGGAAGAAGTCTGGGGGAGGGGCCTCATCCTGGAGGAAGGAGGCGTCTTTTGGAACCGGAGACAGCCTCGCAGTTGTTTTGTGCTGTCTTTTTTCCCTAGCTAACTTTTGACTGAAAAGTATTCTATGACTTATTTGGTTTTTAATCAGCATAGCTCCTTTAAGAATTTGAGTATCATCCCCCATTTTCCCATACATCTCACCCTGGGAGAGCAAGTCCTGAACGTAGGAGCCTGCTAGCGACTCCGTAATGAGTCCTGGTAGGGACAGCTCTCAGGAGGAGGTGCTCTGTCCCCAGGTGCCGCCCTGTCTGTTACACTTTAGCCCACTTCCCCTGGGTCTTTTCTCCGAGGAGACGAGCATCACATGAACCCCCAGATAACTGGAGATAGAGCCAACTTTCAATTGATTCTAAGTAGATTATGCTACAGTTTATCTCTGGCAAATCTTGCTTTTCTCTCTTAGTTAACATCTCTGTTGCTTACTTAATTTCTTTATTGCTTTTATAACCATTGCCATCTGCTACTGAAATTGGAGTTCAACAGGAGCTGGAAGAGTGAAACTTTTGAAATGAAAATAATTATTTTGAGGCTGCGAGCCTGGGGAAGGTAGTGATCTCAAAGGAGGGGTTAGCTCTGCCCAGATGGACCATAAGACGCCTGGAGCCAGGCAATCCAATCATCTTTCATCCGGCTCACTGATGAGAGAGGACGTCAAGGTCTCGATCAGGTAAGAGACTTGTCACATGTCACAGCTGCTTGGCGGGAGCTCTCCCACCAGAATCCACATCTGGAGATCTTTGTCTTGTCCTGGTCTTACCAATCCAAGGGTGAAATGACCAATCTCCGGTGTGGGCTGTTTGGGCAGAACTGAGTTGTGGGACAGAGATAGTACTAAGCTTCCTAGCTCCTCTAAAATTTTGTCTTCAGGGTGCCGGAGGGTTAGCTCAGTGGTTCTGGCGCCTGCCTCGCTAGTGCAAGGTCCTGAGTTCGATCCCCGGTAACCACATACAATGTTGGGCGTGGAGACTCACGCCCACCAGCAATCAATACCACATACCACAGTGCCGGGTGTGGTGGCTTACCCCTGTAATCCCAGCACTCGGGAGGCAGAGACAAGAGGATTGCTGAGTTCGCGGCGGCTTGCCTGGGCTCCATAGTGAGCTCAGGGCCAGCCTGAACTACAAAGCGAGACCCTGTCTCAAAAAAAAATTTTTTTGTCTTCAGGGTACAGTCGCATGATAATGTGTACAATATTGTGAAAGACGAGAACACCCGATATCCCACAAGACAAAGCAATCCCAACCACAGATCGCAGCATGCACACACCATGATAATTTGACACGCAGAAATTATTTCATCTTTATCTACTGTTTGGATCACCTGTGCGATGACTCTCTTGCATTTCTGTTGATGACGAGGAATTGGTGTTATTTATGCCTGTGTGTAGGAGTCGGAATATGTGTCACATCTCAGCATCTGGATGAAGTCCAGTCTGTATTTTTTTTTTCCCCATCTGCTCCTGGTATTTTAAGTAAAAATGTTTGTATCTGCATCCCCTAAGCCCTGTTGTAAATTGTAAATCATGCCATTATATCTGGTAAAACCACAGTGTCAAGCAACAATTCACAAAGCCACAAAGATTCTGCGGACTAATTTGTCTGTTCTCGTTGATCAATTTTATATTTTC
The DNA here is from genome assembly GCA_004025085.1 of Thryonomys swinderianus. NCBI lineage: Eukaryota > Metazoa > Chordata > Mammalia > Rodentia > Thryonomyidae > Thryonomys > Thryonomys swinderianus. The sequence continues at coordinate 14,911 of PVIC010022810.1, forward strand.
CCCTGGCCATATGCACACATTAAATGGCACTAATTCCATGAGAAAACTCATAAGGGATAATATTTCAAGTGGCACAAATGGCATCAATGCCTTCATAAGGATCTGTTCTATAATCGCCTGTGTTTTCCACCTGAATCTGCTGCCCGCTGCTGTTTCAGTCCAGCGAAGTGGACACAGAAAGGGGCAGGGAGTGTCTCAGTTAAATTAGGTGGAAAACCAGGAACGTCTCAAGGGAAAATGCTGTGGCTGCCATGATTTCTCTTTTTCTGGGGAGAGTATTTAATAGCGGATCTTGAGATGACGGTGGGAGAACAGGCTGGTGAGGGACGGGTGCTGGCAGCTGCAGTTCAGGGTAGAACGCTGTGGTGGGATTTGAGCCAGGTCGTCGATTTTCAAATTTTATCATTTCTTCCTGTGAGATTTTTGAAGTAAACTTTTAAGTTCGAGAGTGACAAGTATCCAGGAAAGGACGTAGTGAATGATTCTTCAGCATGGGGATCATTTCCGAAGTCTGGCCACAAGCATCCAAGGGCAGAGCCTCCTCGGCTGCCCAGGACGGCCCCTCGGGCCCTCTCCAGCCCTCGCGAGCGCTCTCTGGCTGGGAGGCACCTGCCCTGTGACCTCCGTCCCCACCCGCTGTGCAGCGAGCGCCCTGCTGGGTCCCGTCGCTGCGGCTCCGTGAGCACTGTGTCTGTGAAATGCACCCACGTTAAAGGATGTGGCACTCCGCTGTTTGTCTCCAGTGCTGTGTTGTGTTCCTCTGTGTGTGTGTGTGCACGCACGTGAACACGCACACGTATGTGGACTACTATTTATCCAGTCAACTATGGATAGACAGTTGAGCCATCTACTTTTGTCTTTTGTGGATAGCAGCGTCATGAACATTCCTGTCCACATGCCTGATAGCGACACCGAGGTGCGATTGCCGAGTAGGGTGACTGCCTAAGTGCCTGGCTAGTAAACACTGCCGAGCAGCTTTTCCAGGCAGTTTTATCAACGCACAGTCCCACAATTGTGCATGAGAATTTCAGGTGCTCTGTGGCCTCCCCAGCATTTAGAGTTGTCAGTTTTATTTAAAAAATTAACCTTGGGGCCGGAGGGTTAGCTCAGTGGTTCCGGTGCCTGCCTCGCAAGCGCAAGGTCCTGAATTCGATCCCCCGGAAACCACATACAATGCTGGGCGTGGAGACTCACGCCCACCAGCAATCAATACCACATACCACAGTGCTGGGCGTGGTAGCTCACGCCTGTCATCCCAGCACTCGGGAGGCAGAGACAGGAGGATTGCTGAGTTCGAGGCTTGCCTGGGCTACATACTGAGCTCAGAGCCAGCCTGAACTACAAAGCGAGACCCTGTCTCAAAAAAAAAAAAAAAAAAAAATTAACCTTGCTCTGGGTGTGTACTGGGTACTATTGTAGTTTTAATTTTATTTTCCTGATGATTAGTGATCATGTCCTCATGTATTTATTGACCATTTGAAAATTCTATTTCTTACTGTGTCTGTGTCTCTACGGTCCCTCTCTCTCTTTCCCCTCTCTCTCTCGACTACTGGGGATTGAACTGAAGAGCTTTGCCCAGAACCTTTGCTCCATGCTTTTTTTTTTGAGAGCGATCTCACTAAGTTGGCCTGGCTGGCCTTGACCTTGCTGGCCTTGACCTTGTGACCGTCCTTGCTCAGCCCCCTGACTCCCTGGGATGACAGTCACCACCCCGGCTGAATATCCTTTTGAGAAGTACTAGTACCAATCTGGTGCTATTTCTTTAAAAATATGGGTTCTCTGTTTTTCTTTTGTTTTTGATTTCCTGTTCTTTATATTTCTATGTATAAATCCTACTGCATTTATTAAACTTAGAGTAAATATCTTCTTCACCTCATGACTTGCCTTTTTACCCTCAGAGTGCTTCATTTTGTTGAGTTTAACTCTTAGTTTTAATGAAGTACAATTTATGGTCATTTCCTTTATATTTATTACTTTTAGTTTACGAAATGTTTACTCATATCCATCATGTGACTGTATTCACTTATTTTTCTTACTTTATCTTCTGGAGTAGGATCATTGTATAATGTACAGTTCTTTTAATAGTTTTCTTGAGGTGTAAGTCACATACTATATGCAAGCAGTAGAGTAAAATATCAATATTGAAGGTAAAAATTATTCTAAACAGACCCATACTTGACATAGATATTGGAATTAGCAGATAAGGATATTAAAATGGTTATATTTCATATGTACAAAAAAATCAGGTACAAAACTGGGGACATTTAAAAAAAGTAAATTTCTAAGGAGAAAATTGCAATATTTGGGACAAAAAAAACATATCAAATGAAATTAACAGCAGAACAAGCATCAGGAGAAAAAAATTAATGAACTTGAACACATAACAATAAATATCCAAATGAAACACACAAAATAAATATTTTTTAAAATAAGAAAGCATCAGTAATCTGAGGGACCAAATTTAAACACCTTAATTAGATGATTAATTGGAATTACCATACTCAAGGGAAGGACAAGGAAAGACTGAAAAGTATTGAAGAAATAATGGCTGAGAATGTCTAAATATGGTGAAAATTATAAACTCACAAATTCAGAAATGTTCCATGAGCTTCACAAAATGAAATACAAAGGAAAAGGCACCAATACACATCATCATTTAATTGTTCCAAACCAGTGGCAGAGAAAATTGGTGAAGCCATCAGAAGAAAACAACAATTACATAGCAAAACAAGGATGGCGGCAGATTTCTCATCAAAAACAATGTGAATGAGAAAAACAGTGGAACAACTTCTTTAAAATACTTAAGGTTTTTTTTTTTTTAAAAACTGTTCATCTAGAATCCTACACCCATGAAAATATCTCAAAACTGAAAATGAAATGAAGATATTCCAAACATAAAATGCTAACATAATTCACCGTCAGGAAATCTATACTATGAGAAAGGTGAAGAGAAGTCCTTCAAGCAGCAAAGAGGTAAGATCTCTAAAATCATGGAAGAGAGGTGGAAATGGTTACCACTAGGTGGATTCGCACTGCCTAACAACTTTTTAATTAATGCCAGGATAAATATACAATGGAACTGATGACAGTGGAACTGAAATTTTCTATCACCTAGTGACTTCCAAGCTGTCACAGTATGGTGGCAAAAATATTTGTATGTGTTAACAACAATGTATACAAACCTACTACATTGCCAGTTGTATAAAAACATTATATATACAAATTGTTGCAGATATCCCTGCTTGTGGTAATTTGTAAAGAATGCAACAAAGGGCCGGAGATTTAGCTCAGTGGTTCCTGCGCCTGCCTCGCAAGCGCAAGGTCCTGAGTTCGATCCCGGTAACCACATACAATGCTGGGCGTGGTGACTCACACTCACCAGCAATCAATACCACATAGCACAGTGCCAGGCGTAGTGGCTCACGCCTGTCATCCCAGCACTCGGGAGGCAGAGCCAGGAGGATTGCTGAGTTCGAGGCTTGCCTGGGCTACATAGTGAGCTGAGGGCCAGCCTGAACTACAAAGCGAGACCCTGTCTCAACAACAACAAAAAAGAATGCAATAAAAATTAATGCTTGCACTTAGCAACCGGATTGATAACAGCCTTTTTCCGAAGCAGTTCTAGAAGTTCTCTTTAGCGCCTTTACAGGGAAGTAGCACGGGGAATAATGGTGAATGCTGCTGTCAAGTGGGCCCCACGAACGCATTCGGCTGTGTCCTCTGGGTCTGGGACTGCGTGACTTCCGGCTCTTCCTCAAAGTCAAAATGACCGTGGGAGGTAAACTTTTCAGTCTCCTCAGGACTTTGATGTAGCCACGACAGTGCAGCTGAAGACATCGGGAAAGAAGAAGGTGATGGGAGAAAAACAGGACACTGCCGTGGGGCGCGTGCGGTCACGGGGTTCAGGGCACCTCGGCTGGCGCGTCCACACTCGAGGAGCCGGGTCCTCGGCAAGCCCCGAATGCGACCATCCAGCCCCGCCTCGCTTTCCCCAAGCAGGCCGACCCCGCCTGAGAAAGGCGGGCAGTCTGGGCAGGGCAGGAGAGGGGTCGCGCCCGGTGGGGTGTCGGCGCGCACAGGCCACCCCGGGAGCCCAGGCGCCCCGAAGCCGCACCCCCGGCCTCGCGCTGGGCGGCACTTTGCCCTGGGCCGGGGGCTGGAAGGCGCCCGAGGCAGCTGCAGCTGCGGGCTGCGTGGCGAGGCCGGCGCCCTCCGGCACAGAGCCGCCCCGCTGTCCTAATGGGAGGCGTTATCTCCGCCGAGCAGACCCGGGGCCTCTGCACCCAGCTCCGCGTCCCCTCCCACCCTTGGCGGGCACAGGGCGAGACAGCGGCGCCGCGAGCCCCGGCCAGGCCTTCTGCTTCCAAACCCGAGCTTTATCTCCCGGCCCTGCTGCCTCTCCGAGTCTCCTGGAGAGGCCGGTGCTGCTGGACGGAGCCAGCGCCAGGGCCTGCGGGGCTCCTCCGGGGGGCGCCCCTCCTGTCTTCCCGGGCTCTCCCCGGCCGCCCCACCCAGGGGGCCTGACCGCAACCCGGCGCTTCTTTCTTTCCCATTTTATCTTCCTCCTGGAATGATTGAATGAAAGTGGACGCGCACGTGGCGTGGCTTCTCGTACTCTCCCTGCAGCCTCACTCCCGCTGCAGCTGTCTCCGCGACCGCGGGCGTCTCCACAGTCAGTGCGCCTTTGCCGGCTCCCTCCTGTGCGCCCAGCAAGGACAGAGCCCCGCCCTTCACACGAGGTGCCCCAGAAGGCTGCCGTGAGGGTTCAGGTTAGACCGCCATAGGAGAAGACACGCGGCTGTCCGCTCCTTCCCAAGCTCCCTCCTCTCCGGACACCCCGTCCCGCCCCGGCTGCCCTTTCTGCAGCAGTTCGCTGACAGTCCTCCCCGGGGCTGTCTTCAGTCGTGCTGTGCGGCTCGTGGGTGCTCTGGAGGGACCCCACGCGCTTCCCTCCCGTGCCGGTTTGACTCTGGGGAAGAGCCAGAAGTCACGCGGTGCCCGATCTGGCGGAGGAGACGGGTGAGGACGCGCGGATGGTGTTAGGAGCCGCCTTCCTGTTGGACGGGATTTCGCAGCAGTCGCTGAATGTTTGGTTGTGCCTGATCGAGACAGTCACGAGAGAAGACTTCCGGAACTGCTCAGAGTGCAGCACGAACAATGGACAGGAGTGCTGGAAGAGTGCGTGCGGGGACATTTCGATGACACCACATAGATAGCTGAGGAGACAGGACTTAGGGACGGGTCAAGGGCACCCTGGAACCCACAAATCCAGGGGGCAGTCAAGGGTCAAAATGTGACAAGGCTCTTCTTCCACGCTTTGAGCCAGCAGCTAGGCCACTGGGCGGCAGACCTCACCCTGGCTTCCCTCTGGCTCGGGAGCAGGGCCGGGGCTGGTGACCCATCACCCCTGTCCTCTGTGTGTCCTCCGGCCCAGGCCGTGAGCAAGGCCTCCTTACGGAGCAGACCTGAGCTCTGAGGCTGTAGCCCTGGGTGCGAAGCTTCGAATCCCCCAGCACCTCCAGGGTCCCTCTTTCCCGCCAGCGCCGACCCGACCCTCCTGAATGAGCTGCTGTCTTCGGTCCCATGGCAGACACGACTCCCGCAGCCAGAGCTGTGCCCAGCGATGTAGCTACTGGAGCCGCAGGCAGCCGCAGAGCCTGGCAGAGCCCCTCATGCCCTCACCTTTCTCTTTGTGGGAACCTTGTGAACACAGCAGGGAAAGATGTGGGTTTTGAGACCAACGGTCTGAAACCCAGGCCCAGCTCTGCCACACGCTAGCTGTGAAATACTTGGTAAATTCACTAATGCCAACTAGGAAACTGGGGGAGGGCTCATCGTGTCAGTCCGGGCTCTCACAGAGAAGAGAAGCAAGGAGGTTATGGAACGGTACCCCATATAGGACCTGGTCAAAATATACGGTGACTCTCATGCCACTGTCCTTATTCCTCTCTGAAACAGTTCTTTATGAACATCTCTATGAGGTATGATAAAAAAATACAGTGACTGGGGCCGGAGATTTAGCTCAGTGGTTCCGGCGTCTGCCTCACAAGCGCAAGGTCCTGAGTTTGATCCCGTTAACCACATAGAATGCTGGGCGTGGTGACTCACGCCCACTAGCAATCAGTACCACATACCACAGTGCCAGGTGGCTCATGCCTGTAATCCCAGCACTCGGGAGGCAGAGACAGGAGGATTGCTGAGTTTGTGGTGGCTTGCCTGGGCTACATAGTGAACTCAGGGCCAGCCTGAACTACAAAAAGCGAGACCCTGTCTCAAAGAAAAAAAAAAAAATACAGTGACTGCCGTTGCCGAGTGCCGTTCAGTGGAAAGGCCGGCTTGAAAAGACAGCAGGGCGTGTCTTCCTCCAGCTCGTTCACCAGATCTCGTACTTTGTCACTTCTTGACCTTCCCCAAAGTCAAGTGACCACGAGAGGTCAACATTTTGAATTGATTTGCGACATTGACATAGCCATTAATCTGACTAAAGAGATTCACAAAAGAGGATTTCTAGAACTGCTTCAGAAAATGGCAAGGACAATGGGATCGTGTGTTTGTAAGCAAGGGGGAGGGTCTTGAGGGGATTCGTGGTGATGTGTCTTTTACTGTAACCAATTTTTTTTTTTTTTTTTGAGATAGGGTCTTGCTTTGTAGTTCGGGCTGGCTCTGAGCTTACTATGTAGTCCAGGCAAGCCTCGAGCTCAGCAATCCTCCTGTGTCTGCCTCCCGAGTGCTGGGATAACAGGCATGAGCCACCACACCCGGCACTGTGGTATGTGGTATGTGGTATTGATTGCTGGTGGGCGTGAGTCACCATGCCCAGCATTCTATGTGGTTATCAGGGATCGAACCCAGGACCTTGCGCTTGTGAGGCAGGCACCAGAACCACTGAGCTAACCCTCCAGCCCATACTGTAACCAATTTTTAAAACTTAAAACGTTTTACAAATGTTGGATGTGCCTTATATATTTATAGGTTACTGTACCACTGTAAGAGTAATTTTTACTTAAGGTCAGGTGATTGGAGTTGTTATTGTGTCTATAAAATAATTTTCTAGCACACCTAGGTTGGCATTTGATTAACTACGTGTGTCCTATAGCCTGGCCTCATGGATATATATATCCCTGACCCATGGACTCTTCCCTAGGAGCTATGAAGATTAAATAGGACCCTCTGGACAGGTAAGCACAGAGCCTACTGCAGACTTGGCATGATTCTTATTGCTATCCTTTTTACTCTTTGCTTGGTTTTGGTCTGTAATTGGTTCAACAGAAATTTTGTGCTTCTTTTCTAAGTGTTTGCTACCCTGACATATCGCGTGTACCCTGACATATCGCATGTACCCTGACATATCGTGCGTACCCTGACATATCACATGTACCCTGACATATTGCGTGTACAGGCACGGTCACTGTTACACCAGGAGATGATTGTTGGGACGAGGTGGAGGGAACCTGGAAACTCTGTGTCTGACCAGCTTATATGTAGCTTTGTATGAATATTCATGATTTCTGGAGAAACGAACACATAAATGAAGACAAAATCCTTTCAAATGTAGCTTAGGTCATTGAGGTCTAACCCATGTGTAATGCCAGCCTTGTGCCCATTTTATACGAGTTAAAACTTCCTAGCAGCCCTAGATGAAGAAATAGAGCTGGCACAGTGGCACATGCCTGTAATCCTGGTTGCCGGGAGGCCGAGGCAAGAGGATGGCAATTTTGAAGCCATTCTGAGCAACTTAGTGAGATCTTGTCTCAAAAAAAATTTTTATTTAAAAGGAGCTGGGGATGTGGCTCAGTAGTCATGTTTGCCCAACATGTGAATGCAGGGCCAGGGTTCAGTATCTACTGCCGTGCACACACACACACACACACATGCACACACACGCGCGCGCGCATGCACAAGAAGAGAAACCTATTATTGTTTCAACATGTAATCAGTGGAAAAATCACTAATTGGACATTTTACCTTCTGTTTTCACTCCGGGCTTTGAAATCTAGCATGTGCGCTCTGCTCATGGCATAGTGCCATGTGGCCTGGCCACGTTTCAAGAGCCGCAGAGCCACAGGTTCCCGGTGCCTACTGTACGTGGCACGGGCTGAGACGGACGTTTCTTCAGGTTCAGGACTGAGAAGCTGCGTCCTTATCCTGAGCCCCGGGGCCCCGCTGGGGTGGGCACCGTGTGCACGAGGAGGAAACCGCTCTAGGGACGGCTCCGATCGCCACTTCCAGACCAGGCCTTGCCTGCCTGTGCCGCTGCTCCTGCAGATGAGAGCAGACGTGAACGGGAAGCACATGGGAAGCCACGCAGCAATTGACAGAATAATTTTACATCTTCTGAATCTAGTAAAAACTCGGGGAGTGTGTTATGTGCCTTGTTTTAATTTTGGAGAATTTCATTTGCACTATATTTGAAAAACCTTTCCACCTGTGTGGGAGAGAAAGTAAATAAAAGCTGATCGCCAGCAGCGAACGTTTGGGGAGCCCCACTCTTGACAAGTGAAGCTCAGCCCTGAGGGTCCATCCTTCTAACGACCCCCAATAAATATCAGGCACTTCAAGTTCGAGCCCTCCAAAATTAGGCCAAAACACTAGGAAGTACAGAACATGTTTTATTTTTATATTTGACTGTATTGTATTCCCTCACATTTCTGTGTCCAGCGACAGAACCAGAGCCTGGTCGCTTGTCCTAACAAGGGCGTCTCTCCTGACTTCAAAGACACTGTCCCCGTGCCAGTGGGGAGCCCGTGACACCCACGCGGGCTGAGCCTGGGTCCCACACGGTCTTGCTTCTTCTTCTTCTTGAGACCCTTTGTGAATCCTCCAGGATCCTAGATTTTCAAGGTTTCCTCTGATCCTTCACAGAGAATAAGACTTTTCAGTCCCCATCTCTTGGAGCAGACATGCAATCTGTTTAAAAAAAAAAAATGGAAAAAATCTCTAGAGCCAAAGGAACTCTATTTTTTCTTGTCCTTGCTCAAAGCTTTTATAGAACATCTTGAGCTTTCAAAGGCAGTGTGTGTATTGATTTTTTGTCCCTGACCCCCAGGGTTCATTGCTGCTGTGATTTGGGCTAAAGCTCCCTATAGAAATCCCAGTGGCCTCCGCTCGGGAAGTCTTGGTGATTGGACGAGATTGGAAGCAGTTTCCTTATATAAATCATCACAGATGTCCTTTGTAATTCGTCATCTTCTCTCTCTGAGAAGCTTTCCTCCCAGGATCTTTCCTACGTGGCTTGGAACTTTTAAATCAAGCTTCAGGCCAGAATTTCTGCAAGCAAACAGCGGCCTCTCCCTCTGTCCTGCCGTGGCTTCCTGTGGGGCTGTGTCAGCCTCTGTCACCAACCCCAGCAGCCCAAGACCCACTTCCAGAGAGATTCGTCTCTTTCCCGGAGCACCTCAGTGCCGCAGTGTTAATCTGATGGGGCCGCTACAATAACGTGCCATAGACCAGAACCACAAACATTTATTTTCTCATGGCGCTAGGGGCTGGAAACACGAGGTCAAGGGCTGGCAGGCTTGGTATCTCCCTAGGCCCCGCCTCGGCTGGCAGATGGCAGTCTGCATCCTCAGATGGCCTGCTTCCTGTGCGCGGGTGTGCACGCCTGCGAGCCTTCCTCCTCGTTGGCCCTACTGGATTAGCACTCCACCCTTAGGGCCTCATTGAACTCGGACCCCTTCAAAGGCCCGGTCTCCGAATACACTCACGGAAGGTTAGGCCTTCAACCTGTGGGCTCCGAGTGGATACAGTTCAGCTCGTAGCGTCTCTTAACTCGATTTCTGCTTGTTGCTGCGCGAGCCTTGAGGTTCTGGCTGCTTTTACCCGGCCCTGTGAACGGTGTTTGCTTCCCAGCTCATTCCTGCCTTTAAAGGCGGGTTTGATCCGGTTTGATCCTGCCGGTGGTGTCCAGGAGCATGTTTTGTGGGCTGTGGTGAATTCTATCAGAGTCTGCTTTCCCCTCTGTACTCTTTAAAGTGGTGCTACAACGACGTAGAACCTGATTTTAGTACACGTGACACTCCTTTCTCTGCTCTCCTCTCTCATGGAGACGTGCCCACCCTCCCGTGGCCCCCATCTCGTGGGGGAAGAACTAACTGTCTTAACCCTTCCCGTTACTTAATCTCTCCGTGACTCTGGTTTCCCTTCTGCAAAATGGAGCCCGTGATCATAGCTGCCCAGGGAGGCAGCCATCAGGATGAAGCGATCAGTGAGGTAAAGAAGGTCAAGTACTTAATACAGTACCTGACCTGTAGAAGGAACTCAACACGTGTCCATTTCTTTATTCATTAAGCTTATTGGTATGTTGCAGGTGCACATTATGATCACATTCATCATTAGGAATTTGTACCTGTACATGATTCATCTGGGTTCTTATTTCTTCCCACTCCCTTTCCTCCCCTTGAATCCCTGCACCCTTCCCTATTTGTAGAAGCTTTGTTTCTGTTTTTTCCTTCTTTTCTCATCTCCTTCCTCCCATCCCTTTTCCCTTGGAACATTTTCTAGCACGGTCAGCTTTTCTTCCCAACAGCCAACTGAGCCTTGGCAATTTTTATGATTTGCTATTAGGTTTTCTCAAAACTAGCAGGTTAAATAAAAGTTGATAGCAACAGCTGAGTTGGTAGACACTTCTGGGGGATGACCATAATAAACTTTCAGATTCTGCCCAGAGTTAGCACTAACAAGAGGAATTAGAAGTCCACACTCCAGCTTTCTCTGACTCAGGTGGGTCTTTGGAATGACCCAAGTCGTGCGCTGTACTTGCATCTTTTCTAACCAGCCCCACTTTTCCTTGTGCTGATCCCTGGTGCCGAGGGGTCTTCTTCCCACCCTTATCTAAATCCCGCCCACGCAGGAGAACAATCCAAGCACAGTCTGTCTTACACTTGGCCGTGGAGTTTGCCCCTTAACAGTTGTGTACTACAGTCAATATAAAAATTTGTAAATATTTTTCTTGAGTTTATTGATACATTTTAGAAGCACATTAGATCACATTCAACATTGAGAATTTGTACATGAACATGACATCTAGATTCTCAGCTCAGGCACCTTACCGTTGTGTGGAGCACATAGCAGAAATATTCACTTTTAGTAAACTGGCTGTTGGCCGCCACCAACTAGGCAAGTTTGTTGAGGAAAATATTCACTTAGCATGTTCTGTTGCGGTTCTGGTTCTCTTCTTCAGGTGACTGAGTATCCACTGAATTCAGAGCTATTAGCAGAGGACAGGGCACTGGGCATATATTGGATTTCTTGCTAGTTCAGTACTAGAACTAAATATCGTATTATTTAATGTTATGAAATCAGCCCATTTTAGAGTCATTTAAAGTAAATCCACACACTGAAGCTTTAGTATTTTATTTGGGTCACCTGGATTCTCTGTGAATACAAGAAAAGGAACCAAATAGGGTTTGAGCAAAGATTCCTGTTGGGTTTTACGTCCTCTGTGTCCTTCCAGGCAGCAGATGGCGTAGTATAGAGGAAGCCCTCCCCTCCTTCCACTCCACTGGCCTGGATCTCTGCTCCCTGGCTCCTTCCCGCTCTGCTTGGGACTGTTCAGATTTGGACTTTGCACACGTCCCTGAGTCCATCTGCTGACCTTAAGATTTTTTTTTTTTTTTTGAGACAGGGTCTCGCGTTGCAGTGCAGGCTGGCCCTCAGCTCACTAATGTAGCCCAGGCAAGCCTCAAACTCAGCAATCCTCCTGCCTCTGCCTCCCGAGTGCTGGGATGACAGGTGTGAGCCACCAGGTCCGGCACTGTGGTATGTGGTATTGATTATTGGTGGGCGTGAGTCACCACGCCCAGCATTGTATATGGTTACCGGGATCGAACTCAGGACCTTGTGCTTGCGAGGCAGGCGCTGGAACCACTGAGCTAAATCTCTGGCCCAAGATTTTTAAGATTTTTTTTTTTAATGCTTTCCTATGCTGGGTGCGCTTGGATCTCCTGTGCCATTCTCCACGAGCCTCGGCTTCCCACTGACGATGCAGAACCTATTGTGTGATGCACAGGGTATGAAAAACAATTTTAAAAAATTTTATGATGCTAGATGACACATTACCCGGAGTCCCTGTCAAGGCGCTTCCCCTCGCTTTGAATATACTTGTCCCCTCATTCCTGCCACTTTCTGAGCGGTTCTGGAGGTCTCAGTTCAGGAGTACCTTTAAGTTGTGCTGCCCTGGTTGACGGCATGTGCTGCACTGATTCGAAACATTTACATTTCGTGACAGTATTGTCTTGGGAGAAGAGCCAGAAGTTTCTCAGTGCCGGACCCAGTACCTCAGGTGAACACACACTCTAGCATTTCAATGCGCTTGCCTTTCCAGCAACGGCATTCACCGGATTTTTGATCCCATCTTGTGAAACACTCGTGTAGACACCCGTGCAGGAGGACTTCCAGAACTGCTTCGGAAACTGGCAAGAGGGGCGGGCTGAGTACGTCGGGGGCGGGCTGAGTACGTCGGGGGCGGGC
>PVIC010022811.1:0-20052 GCA_004025085.1 Thryonomys swinderianus
AAAATAAGAAATCCATTAACATAGCAACTTTTAAAAAAATTACACAGCTGGAGATCACCTCTTTTAGAGTAGACAGATTTTTGCTTATATTACAAATACTCCCTAAAATATCCATGTGGTACAGTCATTTGGATATTCTTACCTGGTGTCCCAGTTTCATGACTTTTTTCCTCAGGCTTGCCATTTGACTTGAAAGCTCTTTGCTCATCTACCTCATCGTCCCCCCACCACGACGGCTGGCCATATAATGGGGTACCACGGGGCATAGCTGAAACATCTAGAAAGAGAATAAATTAGTCTAAAGCAGATGAAACAAAAGCAAAATACACTTTCGCAGAATGCTAGAACTGCCTACATGATTAAATGCAAGTGAAGTACTCTAGGTAGCTGCAAAGTACTCTACATTAATTAACAGTACCTGTTTAGGACGTTACACAATGTTGGATCTGACTTAAATGAAAATCTGCAGTGGATGGTATCTAAGACAATCTTCTATATCTATCTTCTTGCAGGTTTTTGCTAAAGTGTTAAGAATTCCTACTGAATCTTAACGAATGACCTTTGACTTGAATATTCAGATAGGCAGTGACCTCAGCAGAACAAGAATGTTGAAACTAGGCAGCAGTCAACTGAGGAAGAATGAAGCCAGTCTGATCAGAGAGTCATTAAGCTAAACATAGAAGTAGAAACTAAAATAAATTTTGGCATGAGTAGTCATTTCTAATTTTCCTAAAGTCTAAGGGCAATGCACAGTAACTAAATTTAAACTTGTTACTAACAGAATAGTTTTATTGGAACAAATGTCATGTCTAGTAATTTTTTAAAATGTTAAATAAGATTCTTTATACTAGAGCGATTATGAGTATTGCTGATGTAGCATTATTAGAGTTTAGATTTTTCCTTTAATTTGTTATAATTCACAAGAAAATCCAAATAGGAAATAATATATTTTCATAAACTACAGTTAACTATATCTTCTTCAAATATTTAAACTACATTTATATTTCCTTTAAATATTAATATATAGTAATATACAAATATAATTTTATATGTAATTATTTTATAATGCTTTATGCATTGGTTGTATTAAAATGTATTCTAAAATTATTAGCAGTCTAATTTTCATATGAACATGGCAATGTTTTTGAGAACAAAAAATGAAAGTTCGGGGCCGGAGGGTTAGCTCAGTGGTTCCGGCGCCTGCCTCGGAAGCGCAAGGACCTGAGTTCGATCCCCGGTAAACACATATAATGCTGGGCGTGGAGACACGCCCACCAACAATCAACACCGCATACCACAATGCGGGACGTGGTGGCTCACGCCTGTAATCCCAGCACTCGGGAGGCAGGGACAGGAGGATTGCTGAGTTTGCGGCGGCTTGCCTGGGCACCATAGTGAGCTCAGGGCCAGCCTGAACTACAAAGTGAGACCCTGTCTCCAAAAAGCAAAAAAAAAAAAAAAAAAAAAAAAAAAAGAAAGTTCTGCAATATCAAGGTAAGTATGATGTTCTCGAAGACACAGGCTTACCCATGGCTTTTTCCTCAGATTTCAGTGCCTCTGTAGGTTTATGCTGCGCTTCTGCAGTAGTATCTGCTACCTTGGAGTCAGAGTTTTTGGCACTTGCAGATTTTGATAATTCTGATTCTGAAGACTTTTGGGACAACTGAAGCTGAATAGTAAACTTCTCATGCTACAAAACATTTAAAAATGAAAATGAGACAACCATACCTAAAACCAACTATTTTAAATGGTAGATTCACAAAAGAGGGAAACATTTTACCTTAAGAGCTTCTTCAGGGACTCTCATTTCTCCTCGTACTACAGTAAAAAGATTTGTATGTAAACAAGGCTAAGAAAAAATATAACTTCAAAATTTTGTCAATCAAGTTTAAAATTAGTCATGAAATGTGACTTAGAAATTGTCCTATTCAGTATAGCAATTATACTGATACAATAATAGAATTGCAGCATATCCCTCTTAATGTTGAAATGTATTTACAAATACAAACATTTTCATTCTTAAATACTAAAACTCATAAACTAACAATATTTCTAACTTGAGCTACTACTAGCCTTTAAGAAGCAATTAACTGGATAATTAACTGGAGTACAGACATTTTTAGTTTTCACAATCATATGACATATGCAAGGAAGAAAAATTACCTGGATCAAGTTATATTGATGGCTAATAAAAGAATCAGATACTGTCATTACCCAACAGCAAATCTTAAAAGAATTTAATTACTTAGACTTTCACAAGATTGACAGAAATGAAGTTTATTTTGCAAGTCCAAAAGAAATGATGTAATCAGGATCTATACAAAAGCTACAACCACCTCTTTGCCTCAGTATTGCAATCAAGGTCATATTACATTATCAAACAACTGATCCTACTCGGATTGGAACCAAGTGCTTGATATAATGAATGGTTTCATTATTATGCTAAAAAGAACAGTGCCTCTGTATATTTAAAATGATTTATTCATGAAAGTGGAGAGGTCACATTTTTTACCATTACTTAATCCTATAATGAAAGAACCTTTATAAGCACGTATGTACTAAATTCTACTCTTCATGCCAATTCCAAGCACTCACCAATCACTTGGAGGGTAGAAAACTGGGGGAAAAAAAGACCTCCCACGCATGACAGAAGCAATAAATTCTTAAGTGTGTTTTTATTCTATGTTTCTACTTGTTAAAAACTTGGAAATTTATTTATTCTTTTTAGAACTGTAGAGTGTTGAAGAATATACTGTTCAATTCCATTAACCTTCTTCCTGTCCTATAAAGAATTTGGAATTGTACAGACACAATCCAAAATAAAAATCTGGTTATAGAATCCTCCTTCAGAGCTTTCATATCATGTTAGTTTTTCCCATAGTTCTGAAATATTGAAAATTGCCTTTCCTGTAATGTGCACACAGATACATATTTGCTACTAAATATGGAAATACTCATCACATAACTAAGTATATTAAATGAAAAAATAAAGTCTTAGTAAATTTTTTAACTCCCAAGAAATTCAGTAACAGAGACGGCACTTCTGTTGTCATTCATATATATATATATATAATATATATATTTATAACAAATATATAAATAAAATATATATAAATATATATTTCATTATTTCAAAAAATATATATGTATTTTTAACAAAGAACCATTCTATTTTTCCCAATGGGAATCATAATTTTAGCTTATGGTGAGGGCTTCCCAGTGGTTATGGTTTAACTTCTCAGACTGAAGTTTATTCCTTGCTTGTCTGTGGTATCCTCTTTAAGACCTAGACATAGTTCAGGACAGAGAGAAATTGAGGGGCCATTTTTCTTAAATTCAGACTTTATCTAGAACTCTTCAGTATGGAAATGAAGACCTCAAGAATCCTCTTGTGTAAGTCATTAACTTTGATACATAACTTTGAGGCTTGTAGACCTGGCTTTTACTGTCAATGCTACCCAGCTTTTTAGATATTCTCATTAGGGATTTGAGAATTTTTTACTTAATTAAAACTCTAATAAGAAAATTCTGCTAGGGCTGGAGATTTAGCTCAGTGGTTCCAGTGCCTGTCTAGCAAGTGCAAGTTTTAGCTCAGTGATTCCAGTGCTGCCTAGCAATCAGTACCACAAACCACAATGCTGGCTGCGGTGGCTCACACCTATAATCCCAGCATTCAGGAGGTAGAGGCAGGAGAATTGGTGAGTTCGAGGCTTGCCTGGGCTACAGAGTGAGCTCAGGGCCAGCCTGAACTACAAAGTGAGACCCTATCTAAAAAAAAAAAAAAAAAAAAAAAAAACCTGCTAAATCAGATGCCATACTATTCTAATAAGGCAAATCCTATGAGGTCCCAAAGTTAAAAACTGTTAATGGCAGAAAACCATCCGAGAGAAATTTTTATCTACTTAACTTTGTTTTCATGGAAAGAAAATGTATTTTACTCTTGAACAACTTTCTAACAACTGATTCTAACTCTTCTATCACTTAACTCTTATTCAGTGGCTCATCTCCATTAAATTCAATTGCATTATTTTAAGGTTTGAGAAATATCATCTAGTTTTTAAAATTTGGAAATAACAGAAATTGATATATAATGCTAATGAAAAGAAAGCTGGAGCAACTATATTAGAAACAAGTTAGACTTAAGAGCAAATAAGATAATAATAAAGCAGGTCATTCCAAAATGATAAAGGTGATGAATTTAACTACACATAATAATTCCAAATGTGTATATACCTCAAAACAGTGTCAGGTTCCACAAATTAGAGCTTTAGATTTCAAGATTTTCTCTGTACAAAACAGACACCACCAAAACTTGCTGACCTTAACAACACTAAACAGCCAATTGGACCTATGGGCATTTGTATGTTCAAGCCTAGAACAGCAGAATCCATACCCTTTCCAGGTAAATATTGAATATTTACCAAGATAGATCAAATTCCAGTTTATGGAACAAGTCTAACTAAATACAAAATGATCAGAAAATAACAAATAGGTTCACCAAAAATAATGGAACTGAATCAGAAGTCAGTAACAAAGAGCTCCCGATAACTTGAAAAATATTTGGAATCGATATGAAATATTTCCTAACCTATGACTCAAAGAGAAAAACCCGGTAGTCAGAACATTAAATCTTATTAAACTGAATACCTGTCTAAGAAAAATAAGGCCTTGAATGATCTCAGCTCTCACCTAGAAAAGAATGATGTCAGAATACAAATAGAAAACAAAAGCACAGAAACTCAAGAGGAAAATGACTTTTCCCATTTTCCCTTCAAAGCCTGTTCTACCCAAAGAATTCTCTGTACCAAGTAACAAAGACTTAGTGTTTCCTAAGTCCTTAAGCCACAATCTCGAATTTTTTCTCTGACTCTTCTTTGGTCTTATTCTACATATAATCTAGTCAGAAAATCTTATTGGCTCCATCTTCAAAATAAATCCAAAATTCTTTCGTTTTTCTTATACCATGATGTCTACTCCAATAGTTCAAACCTTCTTTGAGCTCTTGTACTGTTAAAACAGAACTGATCTTTCTTCTCTACCCATCTCCACTGTTAGTCTTCTCTGAATAAACATGAAGATCATCTTAGACATAAGCTACGTCAAGTCACTCTTCTGATTAAAAACTCCAAATGGCTCCCTGATTTGATCAAAATAAAAGTCAAACTCCTTATAATAGCCTATTAGGCCTCATATATTCAGGCTGCCAATACATTAATGTTCTTTTTTACTCCAGACACACTTTTTTTTTTTTTTGCAGTACCCGTGATAGAACTCAGGACCTAGCATTTGCCAGGCACGCAGTGCCACTAAGCCACATCCTCAACATCACAGTGGTTTTTAAATCCTTCTCAAACATGCCAAATGTGTTCCGACTTCAAGTCCTTTGCCAGTCAACACTTCCATGTGCCTGAAAAGTAATTTCTCTCAAAACCTGAATGATCAACTTTGTGCTTTTCTCTACATCTCCACTCTATTGCCGGTTTCTCAATGAAGACTTCAGGGGCATCCTTTTATAAATTTAAACCTCCCAGTGCTCGCTTCGGCATCACATATACTAAAAATTTTAACCTCCTGTACTCCAAGGCTAGCCCTCTGTAGCCCTCCTTCACATTATCTCCATAGGATTTATCAGTAAAATGGCCACATTTTGTGTGTGGTCTGTGCTTCCTCCAATCCCATTAAAGTGTAGACTGTCGACTCCTTTATTCCCTGGGACCCTAGATGATCTCTGGCACATAGGAAAAATTGTAATAAAGGTGAAATAAATGAATAAAGCTGAACTTCCTTATCACCCAATTTTTGGCCACTACAACAGTGATTAGAACCATCATATTTTAATACCCGAGTTTACCATTTTGAAAATTTGGATATTTCACTGAATATATGTCCTTCTGAATTATTTCTCTGTTATGAAAAAGGATTTATAGCAAATAAAACAATGTTCCCCAGTTCTAATCTCAATCCACGTTAAAATATTAATTCTAAAAAAAAATTTAAAAATTAAAAAAAATTAAAAAAAATTAAAAAATTAATTCTATTAAGGGACATTTTAATTAGTGGGTTTCTACCAAGGGATAGCAGCTTGTAGACCTTTTAAAATTAATTTTATATAAATAAACCACCAGTTTCTTTAGCAAGAAAGGAGTAAAATCAGTTTATATTAATTTCACATTATATAATAAAACTTATACTAACGTAATAGCCCAACGTTTACATGGGTAACAGGATCAGAATCATAACCAATGTTATTTTCCAATACAATTAAATGAGGCATGTGTGGGTATTTAAAGAGTATTGCTCAAGATTGACTGTATACATCTAAGAAAGATTTGAGATAAAACATTTGGCCTAGCAATTTTAGACATATTAGGAGTTGATATATAATAAGTGATTAAGAAATATCTGTATAATCTATAAAAGTATGAGTTATTTTTTTAAGTTTCTTCTTTTGAGATTGGCATTCATAAGAATGATCAAGGCATTCTTATTCCCCAGCCTTCTAAGCACTCAAGCCACAATTATCACAATGCCTCGTTTAATAACTTAAACTTGAATTTTCTCATTTTTAAAAATTGTTTCAGTTCTAAATTTTTCATTTTGTTCCTCTATTACATCTTTCATTCAATTTGATATTTGTCATGCTCTGGATATGATTTTGAGTATTATACAATTCTTATTTCTACCTGTTTTTATTTAGAAGCTAACTGTGATATAAGAAAAACCATTTGTTCTTGTTCCCCAATCCCTGGCCCAGAGTTCCTAAGACCTGCCACTGCCTGAGTGGTAGAAAAGTTTTTTTTTTTTTTGTTATTGAAAAGGAGTTCCCTCATTGTGGAGGTACTGGGTCGGAGCTGAACCCAGGGTCTTGGGCATGTTAGGCACGCACCCTGTCATGAGCTCTATTTCCAGCTAGAAGTTCCTTTTGATCACACCTGAGTTTACACAAATGAAGCATCTTTGGATGGAGAACCCAGGTATTCTCAAAAAGGAGCCATTTTCTCAGGTTTTGAAACAGCTGATGTTGAATTAATGCCAGTAAATACAATATCAAAAACCAGCATACCTGTTTTGATAAATTTATCCTAGTGATAACCCATTTAAATCTCTAATATTAATTCTTAATCATTTTATGTGATAATTTTTAAAAGCTCTAAAATATATAAAAAATAAATATGTATATTTAATGGTGCTCTGTGTTCCCTCTAGTACTTTGTAAGTTCTAGATGAAAGATATATTCTTCTGGCTCTTCATGTACAAATGGGGTAAGATGTGCTATAAAAGTTATGCTAATTTTAAATATAAACTTTAAAATCTAAGCTTTTACCTTTTATTTTTCATACACTTTTATAAGTGCTAGTATATAACTTGTGAAGAATTAATTATGGTATCAATTTCAATGGGTTAAGGAGTGCCTGGTGGACTAGGATAGCACAGTTTGGGGTGTGTCAGGATAACTGACTCATTAACTATAAAGGAGGAAAATACACCCTACAGGTTGAGAGGACCAAGCAAGAGGCTTGTATCCCAGATGAAATAAAAAGGAAAAGAAGGAAGACTTCCCTCTGGCTTCTTCAGATGTTCCGATCTTTGCAAGGATTTGCCAAGCCTTTGGCTGTCTGCCTCTAGTTCGTTCAGGGTTCTAGCTCAGACTCCAGCTTTCCACACAGAGCCCTCAGCTTTCTACAGTGAGCTCCTGGCTTTCAACTTTCAACTGGGTCCTATGAGCAGCCATTGCAAACCTACTTTGTAAATCCTTTCTATATAAGTATATTTAACTATGTAAGTCACATATATTTATATTCATACATTTATATTTATACCTACACATACAGCATCTTTCCATATAGTTTCTTAGAGAAACCTAACTGATATATGATTTAGTGGTACTTCAAGCATTAACCCTACCTTAGTTGAAACTCTGTTAAGGTGATAAAGTTCATTCAGCTTGCCAATGTTTTATATATTCATTATCATGATCCACATATATGTAATGATTTAAAAAAAATCAAACCTCAAGAAAGACATTCAACACTGTGTAGAAAATCTATGTTTTAATTAAATTTAAATAAGTTCTTTTTACAAAACTTCTTGCCTTGAATGAATAGAAATATGTTCTTCTGCTTCAGTCATGTTCCTTCCTTTCACTATGGCTTCTTCATGCTACTATATATAGCATAATGCAGTCATGTACATATTCAGTTATTAGACCTATTTTTAAACACAAGAATTTTATACATAAAATGCATAATGCTCTTAACCAGGGAGTGTTGGTTTTAGAATACATATCATACTGAAAAGTTTCAATCACGTAGGCAATACCGATAAAGTTCATAACACAGAATAAGAGCAGGAACTAAAGGAACAAAGAATGAAAGAAAAGACAGCTTTTAAATTCCTACATTCTCCTCAGCAAGTTGTTATGTGTCATAATGATCCCACTGAAAAGAATCAGTTAGACAAAACATTTAACAATCCTCCATTCTCTCCCTACTTAGTTGTTGATATCCATTTTACATCTGGGACAGTACTACAGGGACTGCTAAAACTGTACAAATAGAGGGGCAGAGAAAAAGCTGAGTCCATCAATTTTTCCAGGGCTACTTTTAGGGACAGACATAGTAACTTAAGATATGTATTTCTTAAAGCCAGATCTGGTACTACATACCTGTAGTCCTGGCATCCCGGGAGGCTGAGGCCCTGCTTTGATCACAAGTTAGAGCCCAGCCTAGGGAACATTAGTGACTTATGGACAGAATGTCTCAAAATAAAAGATAAAAGGCTAGAGATGAAGCTCAGTGCAAAAGCACTAGGTTCTATACCTAGCACCATCTCCTTCAAATGTATACACATATATATATTTTAAACATGTAGTGTTTTAGTATAGGAAGAAATCTGATAGAAAATTCTAGTATGTCACTATTGTACATTCTTATGTCTCTATTTACAGAGTAAATATTTTGAATTTAATAAATGCACAAAATTATATAAGGATATCATATCCAAATCTCAGCTTATCTTCAAGTTTCAAGGTGATGTAAGTCTGTTCTGGAATCCTTATATCATTCACAAAAGTCTACAAAGAAAAAGGAAAAATTTATGTTAAATATGCTGTATTAATTCTCACATTCCAGATGATCAAATTTCTCCAACTTGATATTTAAAAATACATGTGGTGGCTTATATAACTTGTGTATTATTAATTTATTCCCTAGTTAGCTTGTTATCACTATGTTATCATTATCACTAATAAAATACAAAGAACATGGTACTGTCAAGACAAATACAGGCACATCAAATTTTTTCTAAAATTGATTCCAAGAAAAGCTGGCAATTATAAAGAGTGAAATACTGAACCTATAACTTTTCATTGGGCCCAATTTCCACTTCTTTCAAAAATTTCATTTGTGAAAATTGGTATTTCATAACTTTTATTCCTAGAATTTATTCCAAAGAACAATAAAAAGTTTATATTATATAACAGAAAAAACTTTTATGGGTTCTTTGGATCACTTTATGAAGCTACGATACATTATAGGATCACAGAGAACTGATTTTTCCTGTATGCCGAGATTATTATATACTGTCATTATGGTAATTATTTCATTTTTACTCAATTATTTCTAACAATGCTAAAAATGACCAAAATATCCAAACAAAACAGTAACTTAGAGTGGTGTTATCCATGAGAAGAAAATATAGTCTGCCAAAACAACATATGCATATTTCAGGAAGGAAAAGTAATGTGATATTTTATCAACAGATGGTGTTATCCTCCTATGGGTACTCCTAGAGGATGTCACCTATTGCAGAAAACTTACTACACCCCTAATCCTTACAAAAGAAATTTAAAATTCATGGGCAGCAATATCAATGACCAAGGTTACCCAAGCAGCAGTCTGCCATACTAATCAATGTCAGGAAGCTCATGGGCACCATTCTGAACATCTCTTGTAATTGCAGAGGCCAAAGGTAACTTGTACAAGTATCATGGTATCTCATTAAATTTAGTATTGAAATATTTATACAAGTTTTTTTTTTCCTGAAGTGTACATACACTTCTTTGGTGGACTCTGTGTACTAAAAGCCATAAATCAGGCTAAATATTAAATTTTCCAGTGTGAATATAAAAAAGGTATAAGACAGAAGTAAAATTAGTTTTGATAATATAGTTTTAGTGAAAACCAGCATATCCAAAGTAGTACCATTTTAACAAATAATATAAAATTAATGAGACATACACATATGTATAACACATATTTATATATTCCTTTTTTGGGAGAAGTGAAACTAAGTCTTTAAAGTTTAAATTAATCATATTTTAAGTGGTCAACAGCAACATATAACACGGTGACTACTGTAGTGAAAAGTATAGACCTAAAAAGGTGATGTAATAGTGATGCAAATCACTGTTTTATTAGTTTTTTCAGTGCCAAAATATTGCATCAACTTTCCAAGAAGATATGAAAAACATTTGAGATACTACTTTTATAGGTTTTTGATGTTACGGTTAAACAAAGAGCAAAACTAAAAATTAAAAATTTCTAATGTCCATAGAGCCTAAGAGAAAACAAAGGAAGGTATTTCTCAATTATAAGATACACAGCAATTATAAGACAGAGACACACAGCAGCACTCTACGATCATTTAAAATGATAAAACTGGTAACATAAATAAAATTATCAGATGATGTATCATTAGGTGGAGAGACTCCTACACAAATTTTATCTACTGCAAAAAACAAGAATATTTCCACAGATAAAAATAAGGGATCTTTCTGGGCTGGAGGGTTAGCTCAGTGGTTCCGGCGCCTGCCTCGCAAGCGCAAGGCCCTGAGTTCGATCCCCGGAAACCACATATAATGCTGGGTGTGGAGATACGCCCACCAACAATCAACACCGCATACCACAATGCCGGACATGGTGGCTCACGCCTGTCATCCCAGCACTCGGGAGGCAGGGACAGGAGGATTGCTGAGTTCGCGGCGGCTTGCCTGGGCATCATAGTGAGCTCAGGGCCAGCCTGAACTACATACAAAGCGAGACCCTGTCTCAAAAGCAAAAAAAAAATAAGGGATTTTTCACCCAGACAGTTGATGAATATTGCAGTACTTCCTAGGTAAAGTACTGAAACAGTTTCCTAACTGAAACTGTTTTGTATTTTAAAAGAAATTTTGACAGCATTATTTCTTCCTTTCTTCCCCCTTTGCTTACAATCCTTTTTCCCACCTACCTACCTACCTACCTACAGATGTTTGTTTTCCAACATTTATGGATAAAATAACCAAGGCAAGTGCAAATGTTACTAGAACCAAAAAGATGTAAGAATAAAATACTGGACTGATCATCAACTTTTTCATAAATCTGACGAGAAAGAAGTTTCATAATTACATGAGAAAGATGGGCAAACAGTTAACATTAAAAGCTGTTAAAAAGAAAAATAAAAAACTTTTGCTTGAGCAAAAAGAACCAGTGATAGTTAAGTCAGAACCAATTAGAGCATGATGTGACATTTGGAGTTAATATGTGATGAACTGATCAGTTAGTTGGCTCTACTAAAAAAACCCTGCCCATTTTGTCTATCAGGTACCTTTAAAACTTAGGAAAATGTAAAAGTTTGACACAATTTCTCATTTTTCCCATTTCTCCACCCACCCTACAACCCCCTGCCCCCACATACATAAACTTGTTTCCCTTTTTCTTACCACTATATTTCTCTTTCCCTGTTACTTATCCCTACACCCCATTCTCCTTTGAATATTTTCTATTTCACAATATCTACCATATATTTTAGAGCTCATTTACATCTTCAGTTTTGCATACCAGAGAAAAGATAAGAAATTTATAGATCTGTGACCTATTTATTTCACTTATAAGTATGTCCTGAAGGTACATCCATTTGAGTATAAATGACTCAAATTTATCATTTTTATGGCAGAGTAATACTCCATTTTATAGAACACATCTCCTTTATCCAGTCTCCAATTGATGGGCATCTGGGTTGTATCACAAACTGAGCTGCTATGAACATGGGTACACATATGTCGCTGTGATATGAATCTTTTAACTCTTTCATGTACAGATCTAGCAGAGCAATAGCAGGGTCAAATGCAATCTCTACTCCAAGTTTTTGGAGGAATTTCCACACTGACTTGCATAGAGGTTGTACCAGTCTACATTCCCACCAACAGTGGAGAAGGGTTCCTTTTTCCTCACAGCCTCACCAACATTTGCTGCTGGTTAATTTCAAGATAGTGGCTATTCTTTGTGGAATCTCAGTGTTGTTTTCATCTGCATCTTTCAAATGACTAGTGATGTACATTTCTTCATATATTTCTTAGTAAAAGTTTCTTAGCTGCTTTTACTTCTTCCTCTGAAAAATGTTCATTTCAGATGCCCATTTTTGAATTGGGTCTTTAAATTTGGAGGGCTGATTTTTTAGTTTTTTTGAATATTCTAGATAGTAGCCCTTTGTCTGAGAAATAGCTAGTAAAAATTTTTTCCCAATTTGTTGGTTGTTTTCTCACTCTGTCAGTGGTTTCTTCTTACGTGCAGAAGCTTTTTAATAGGATAAGATCCCATTTGTTATTTCTTCTGCTAGTTCTTGTGCTATAGAGGTTTTGTTCATAAAGTCTTTCCCTAATGCAGTGTCTCCAAAAGTTCTACTTAATCTGTTTTGCACAAGGTTTAGTGTTTCTGTTTTAATGTTTAGGTCTCTAATCCACTTTGATTGTAACTAAGTACACAATGAAAGATACAGATCTAGCTTTAGTCTTTGGGAAGTTAAAGACCAGTTTTTCCAGCACCATTTATTAAAGAGGCTGTCTTTCCTCCACTGAGTATATTTGGCTCCTTTGTCACAGATGAGGTGGTTTAGTAGATCTGAAGTTGATTCTGGATCTTCTAATCTATTCCATTAGTCCTCAGGTCTGTTACTTTGCCAGTGCCATACCGTTTTTATCACAGTTGCTTGTATATAGTTTCAAATTGATGATTGTAATACCCCCAAACATGTCCTTGTTGCCTAGAATTGCTTTCACTATGCTAGGTCTCTTGTAGTTCTATATGAATTTTTGGATTATTTTCTCTAGATCTGTGAAATATACGGTTTCAAGCCCATTTTTTTTTTCATAGCACACAGTGGTGTTGGACCTGTGTCCCACAGGCAGCCATTTATTAGCTCTAAAAAGTTTGCCATCATTGTTATGTAAAATGTGAAGAAATTAAGAATGGTTCAGCATTCTCTTGTATTCTGTAGCTACTTATATTCTGCCAAATATAAACACCAAGTGAAAAAATCTATTGCAGTACCAGAAAAATACTTCAAGAATCCAAAGAAGAACAAATACTGGTACTTCCCTACTATTCTACATTTAGTAAAACACAACATTAAATGGTTGTTTCAGGTTTTATTGCATCTACTACAAAAAGTGCTCTGTTATCTGGCATTTATTTTCTACATTTATTTTCTGAAGTGAACCTTTATTTGTCTCCCTCTAAGAGTGCTTTTTGCATTCTTACTGCCACAACTTTCTATTGTTTTCCTACATAAATTGCAACCATGTAATAAGGTCAAGAGTAGGTCTCATTTTACTAAAGGAAATCTTTAACAATTACAGGTAACAGCAATCAACTTCTTTCCCAATTCTTATATTTATTGCTTAGTTTCTTAGAAACATGGAGCTAATTTCATATTCTATTATACAGTCCCAGAAGTGCTATATCTAGTAAGCAACACAAACTCAAAGAAAGGAAATATAATACAAATAGGAAATGCAATAAACTGGTTACCTTACCCCATTTAGACTGCCTAAATCTTTCACCAAATGTTCATCTGTAGAGGCATCATAATTGATTACAGCGTGTTGCTTATCCACACTGCGAGACTGAAAGGAATTTTTAAAGTTTAATAAACATAATAAAATATTACAATAAATATTAAACAAAAGATTTTAACTAAATACTTAATGTAAATACTACAAAGAATACAATAAAAGATACAGTGAAAAGCCAAAGTAAAAGTAGATTACATCAGATTTAGAGGAAGATAGCCAAATTTTTTTATTCCTTTTACTAAATTCAAGTTCTAATTTTGAAAGAAATTACTTTATTGAATGTATGGTTATAACTTTTTAGTAATTTGAACCTGGATATCTTATTGTAGAAAAATATACACTGTAGTATTTTTCTTCTTTCCATACTGAAAATTATTAAAATAAATTGCATAAAGAATCTAAAGACTTAGAGGAAAGAGGACATAATATGATATGGTTCTAAATAAAATTACCCTCCCTGAAAATGCAGGTTAAAATTGGAATTGATAAGATACTTTTAAAAGATGGAGTTTTAAAAAAAGGAATTACTATGACACATTAATTTTTGAAAATTGCTTTGCGAAGTCTCCTTTAAAGTACACATACACTTCAGAACTTAGTGAGTTGTTTACAGACAAAAACACTTCAAAAATCAACCATAAACCTATAAAAATATTAATATAAAGAATGGCTAGTCACAGGAATATATGAATCACTGAATATGTGATACCATTTACTATAGGATAACTCTCAAACCTCTCTATATTAAAAGCAAAACTGGGGGCCAGATATTCAGCTCTGGTGCCTGCCTACCAAATGCAAGGTCCCTGGTTCAATCGCTGGTAACCACATTCAATACCAGGCGTCGTGACTCATGCCCACCAGCAATCAGTACCACATACCACAGTGCCAGGTATGGTGGCACACGCCTGGAATCCCAGCACTCGGGTGGCGGAGGCAGGAGGATTGCTGAGTTCCAGGCTTGCCTGGGCTACATAGTGAGCCTGAACTACAAAGTGAGACTATCTCAAAGTAAATAAATAAAAATAAAAAGCTGGTATCCAAAATGGGAAACAGATGTGCCTTCTAGTCTGCAGTCCAACATGTGAAAAAACTTAGAAGTCATCTCTTCTACTCTCACAGTTTAAAATGTTAAACACAACATCAAAAACAGACTGGGCGTAGTAACACACACTGTTTAGGAAACTCAAGGTAGAATCATGTGAACCCACAAGTTTGAGATCAGATTAAGCGACGTGTCAAGATCCCAACACCAAATAAACAAAGAAAAACTCAACTCAGTAGAGCACAAAACTGCCACCCTGAGAACTAGACAGACAAGCAAATACGGAAAAAGATGGAACAAGCAAGTGAAAGAAAAACTTCAAAGTTATAGGATTAATTGTTGCAGACTTGAATATGGAGCAGCTTGAAATACACAACTCCAAAGGGAACAACCTGAGGGAGGCTATCATTTTTAGGATCTTACTCCAGAAGCTCTGTGAAGATCCCAATGAGGGCTATGAAAAAAATCTGCTTCCACCAAGGTGACAGAAAAGGTAGAGAAATACCCCCAGAGCATTTTATTCTCCTAATGAAAAGCCTATACTCTGGTTTCTCTTCAGAGCATTTTTTTTTTTTTGAGATAGGGTCTCGCTTTGTAGTTCAGGCTGGCTCTGAGCTCACTATGTAGCCCAGGCAAGCCTTGAACTCAGCAATCCTCCTGCCTCTGCCTCCTGAGTGCTGAGATTACAGGCATGAGCCACCACACCTGGCACTGTGGTATGTGGTATTGATTGCTGGTGGGTGTGAATCATTATGCCCAGTATCGTATGTGGTTATTGGGGATTGAACTTAGGACCTTGCGCCTGCGAGGCAGGCTCTGGAACCACTGAGCTAAATCTCTGGCCCAGATCATATAAATCTTTCACCTTTTACTAATTAAAAGCCTTCACACACTCACCAAAACCTAACCAACACAGGTTTCACCAGAGCCTGACCCACACAAGAGAACAGAAATATTAATTCCTGTCCCTTTCAGCCTTTCTGTTTTACCTAATGTGAAAAGTAGGGCTGGACGTGGTGACTCATGCCTGTAATCCCAGCACTTGGGAGGCAGAGACAGGAGGATTGCTGAGTTCAAGGCTTGCCTGGGCTACATAGTGAGCTCAGTGCCAGCCTGAACTACAAAGCAAGACCCTGTCTCAAAAAAAAAAAAGTAGGAAAAAAGGTAACAACTTGACTAGAAGATTGAAAACTAGTAACAGCTCTGTAGGATGTGCTGCCTCACTTCAAAACCTATCAACACATCCACAGAGATTTAAATACTTAACCTATATAAAAGATATTATTACAAGAGAACTGCAGAGCTCAAACTCTATGTAAAGAATTTTTAAGGAAAACCTGAATAGGAGCCAAAAATAAGGACATTAGAAAAGAAAAAACATTAGTGACACCTCAACTACTGCAAATATACAGCCTAATTCCTAGCCAAATAAAATGGTGAGGTAAACAACTGATTAAATAATCAGATAGTAGTCCTGTTTGGAATTAAAACCACTGCAAATAGCAATAAAACTTAAAAATCCCTTCTCCAATTGGCCTAACATTCAATTTTCAGAATGTTCTATCCTTTCTTCCTGAAATACAAAGCTGTGAATTAAACTATCCTTA
This sequence comes from Thryonomys swinderianus, assembly GCA_004025085.1. NCBI lineage: Eukaryota > Metazoa > Chordata > Mammalia > Rodentia > Thryonomyidae > Thryonomys > Thryonomys swinderianus. The sequence goes on from PVIC010022811.1 coordinate 16,485, forward strand.
GAAACTATGTGTTACTACAATCTTCTCACAAAATCTACACATTCACCATACATGCTTGTTTCCCTTGAAAGTTTTAAAGCTAATTTTTAGGTTTGGTTTTCTCTGAAATCTCAATTTTAGCATTAAATGGAATTCTAGTAATAGTACTATTACTGCTGCTTCTATACAGCTGACAAACAATCATCCATCATGACCAGTAACAACTAGTCATAAAATTGAACCCAAGCCCTCTGCACTGAGCTATAAATTGTCCAGGTGAGGCTCTTACCTGAGATCCTTCTGCCTCAACCTCCCAGAGAACTGGAGCGACAGTTATGCAATCATCATGCCTGGCTAACAAGTCATATTTTTTAAATGTGTAAAATGAAACTTCCTTCTTAAGAACAAATCTCTCTATCTTCAGTTCTCATTTTTCAAAATATATTCCTTAAGACTTGGAAGTTATTTTTTGATGATTCAAAGGCAAAAGTAATTAAACAGATAGTAAGTTAAAAGCCAGAAAATTTTCAAATCAGAAGTGTTGTACCTGAAAGAAGTAGAACAATATGTATTTTATATTAATTCCACGTTCTGAGTAGACACAGAGAAGCCTGACACAATTACCTGCAACATGAGCTCACAGTCATCTCGTCCAACAAAAATCATTTCTCGTGGCAGCCTGTGGCGAGTGCCTCCACTGCTCACCAAAAACCAGGATGTTAAGCTCATTTTCTGCTTAGCTTCTAAGCCTTTACAAAGCTACGTCATCCTGCAGAGATAAGAAAAAATAAATAAATTCACGTATTTTTAGCCTTAATGTCTGTTCAACAAAGGTAGATCAAGAATAGAAATGTGTTCATTAACATTTACAATCAACGTATACCAAATTGCATCAGTAAAGTAAGGCACAAACTCCACTAAGAGTCAAAGTGAAAATGAAGAGATGAAGCCAGGCCTAGTGGCCAGTGCCTAGCTGGGACGCTGAGCAACAAGTTGAGCCCAGGGGCATGTTTCATTTATACTACTATAACACTCATTCATTAGTATAAGCATCCTTCTTCAGGCAAAGTCTAAAGTTAGGCAGCTATTAAGTTCACAGTGTAAGATCTTTTTGCTAAGATTCTAATTTCCTCTGCAGCTCAAATTTTATCACTTAAAAATAAGTCCTGTCATTTCTTTTTTTTTTTTTTTGCTTTTTGGAGACAGGGTCTTGCTTTGTAGTTCAGGCTGGCCCTGAGCTCACTATGGTGCCCAGGCAAGCTGCCGCAAACTCAGCAATCCTCCCATCTCTGCCTCCCGAGTGCTGGGATTACAGGCGTAAGCCACCACGCCCAGCATTATATGTGGTAACCGGGGATCGAACTCAGGTCCTTACGCTTGCGAGGCAGGCGCTGGAACCACTGAGCTAACCCTCCGGCCCAGTCCTGTCATTTCTTTATCTTGAGTTTTACTAGGTCTGACAAATACCTGGATCTATACAACTATATAATTTTCCTCTCTATCATTGTTTGATATTAAAAAATGTGTTTTACAAAACCAAGTGCCTGGTAAGTGCAGCTCACAACTTACAGTGACACATTTTCCTAAACACATAATGTATTGGTATACTGTGTATTTTATGACTTCCACTTAGTCATAAAGAATATTAAAAAGATATGACTCAAAGGCTTGTTTTAATATAGTTTTAATATAGTTTAATATAATTTTTACCCCTTAAAGACATCTGTAAGTGAAACTAGAGTTTTAAATTTTTTCTTCATTCCAAATGTATAGCAATGATAAGTACTACCTTTACTAGCATATTCTTCATCTATATTAATACCCTGATCTATACTAATGAGCAAGCAACTTTACCATGACTGGTTTTATGCTATGAAAACAAATGCCAATAAAAGAAAAGGCAAAAAAAGTTGTGACACTATCATGAAAAAGACTCTGAGCCCATGAATTCTTCAAAGGGTTTTGGAGATTTCCAGTAGTCTTTGGATTGAGAACTTTGTGAATCATTATCTTAGAGAATGTGGATTTGTCAGTAAGGGTCTACACCTTGGAAGAGGACAGAGATAAGTTTGAATCAGTCCTACTATTTTTATTATGAACAACTTTGAGAAGCTATTTATCTCATGCACCTTATTTTCCTCTTCTGTAAAATGAAAGCCTCTACTCAGTCTTACTATAGGAATCAAAAGAATATTACTTAGAAATATTTTGCCCATGAAAGTGTATTTGTGATAGTTTAGGAAGTAATCTAAACTACATATACATCTAAACATTAACACAAAATCGTACAAAACATAGAACTTTATGTTAAGGTAAAAATCCTATGTATTATTATTAATCTACATATATATGAAACAGATTTCACCAAAATAAGTATGTAGTTTTTTTTGTTTTGTTTTTTTTTGAGACAGGGTCTCGCTTTGTAGTTCAGGCTGGCCCTCAGCTCACTATGTAGCCCAGGCAAGACTCAAACTCAGCAATTCTCCTGCCTTTGCCTCCTGAGTGCTAGGATTATAGGTGTGAGCCACCATGCCAGGCACTGTGGTATATGGTACTGATTGCTGGTGGGCATGAGTCACCATGCCTGGTACTGTTTTATGTGGTTACCAGGATCTAACCAGGGATCTTGTGTTTGCTAGGCAGGTGCCGGGACCACTGAGCTAAATTTCAGGCCCAGGACATAGTTTTATATAATGATAAATCAAGTCTTAACTCCTTTTTCAGTTTATTCAATTAATATGGTCAATTTGTGTGGATGATTGTCTCCCACTTACTCAACTCCTTAATCCAGATGTTGTTAGTCTTCAAGCTACTTTCTATCAGGGTATATTCTTTCTAAGAAAACAAAGAGTCCGATTTTTACCACAGAAAAAGCTCTGGTTTATACTTGATGTGTACAAATAATAAAAAATTTTTAAATACTATATAAATAAGTAGGACAATATGTTAGTTGGTCATACTTATTCAATGAAACTTTAAAATAAAACCCATTAAAAGGAAAAGGAAATGTTAAAAGGAAATCAGTTTATTCATAAAGTCTCTGCCTAAGCCAATGTCTCCAAGAGTTTACCTAACCTGTTTTCCAGCAGGCTTATTGTTTCTGTTTTAATGTTTAAGTCTCGTATCCATTGTGAGTTTAGTTTTGTGCATGGTGAAAGAGATAGGTCTAGCTTTAGCTTTTGGCAGGTTAAAGTCCAGTTTTTCCAGCACCATTTGTTAAAGAGGCTGTCTTTCCTCCATTGGGGATATTTGCCTCCTTTGTCAAAGATAAGGTGGCTTAGTGTATCCGGGGTTGTTTCTGCACCTTCTAATCTATTCCACTGGTCCTCGGGTCTGTTACTTTGCCAGTACCATGCAGTTTTTATCACAGTAGCTTTATAGTAGAGTTTTAAATTGGGGATTGTACCCCCTCTGCCATGTCGTGGTTACTTAGAACTGTTTTTGCTATTCTAGGTTTCCTGTGTTTCCAGATGAATTTTTGTATTATTTTCTCTAGCTCTGTGAAGTATACCGTTAGAATTTCAATAGGAATTGCATTGAATCTGTATAGTAGTTGTGGGAGTATAGCCATTTTGATGATGTTGGTTCT